>CAUYRH010073059.1:0-60970 GCA_963574655.1 Perodicticus potto
TTTTTTTTTTGTAGAGATAGAGTCTCACTTTATTGCCCTCGGTAGAGTGCCGTGGCGTCACACAGCTCACAGCAACTTCCAGTTCCTGGGCTTAGGCTATTCTCTTGCCTTAGCCTCCCGAGTAGCTGGGACTACAGGCACCCGCCACAATGCCTGGCTATTTTTGTTTTGCAGTTCAGCCGAGGCCAGGTTTGAACCCGCCACGTTTGGCATATGGGGCCGGTGCCCTACTTGATGAATCACAGGCACTTGCCCTTTGCTTAGTTTCTTATTGGAGGGTCTATCCAACGCTGCCAGAGAGGTGTTAAAATCTCCAAGTATTATGGTGCTAGAAGATATTAAATTGGTAATGTCTGTTAGGGTCTCCCTTATAAATTGAGGAGCCCTCTGCTTGGGTGCATAAATGTTAATAATTGACATCTCAACATTTTGAGTGTTTCCCTTAACAATATGAAGTGACCATCTTTATCTTTCCTTACTTTTGTTGGTTTAAAGCATAGTGTGTCTGCAAATAAAATTGCCACCCCTGCTTTTTTCTGATTTCCTTTTGCCTGGATTACAGATGCCCATCCCTTCACCCTGAGTCTATATTTATCCTTTAAGGTAAGATGAGATTCTTGTATGCAGCAGATATCTGGCCTGAGTTTTTGTATCTAGTCAGCCAAACTGTGCCTCTTAAGAGAACAGTTTAAGTTGTTCACATTAATTGAGAGTATTGGTAAGTCTGGTTGTATTTTGGGTATCAAGTTTTTCGAAAGTCCAGTGGACATTTTGAATGTTTTCACCACTGTGGAAATAGGGTTTTGGTGAAGAATTTCAGAGTGAGTTTACTTTGGTGGTATAGCATTGTGCTGGTCATTGTGGGGGATGGGTCTGAGGATATCCTGAAGAGCTGGTTTGGTTTTGGCAAATTTCTTAAACGTTTGTATGTCATTAAAGTATTTAACTTCTCCCTCATTTAGCTGGATACAGGATGCTGGGCTAAAGTTGTTTTGTTTTAGAAGATTGAAGGTTGATGACCATTGTCTTCCAGCTTAAAAATTTTCAGTAGAAAGATCTGCAGTCATTCTAATATTCTTCTCCATGTGGGTTATGATTTTCTTACGTCTGGCTGCTCACAGGATTTTTTCCTTCATATTAACTTAGGCAAAGTTAATTACAATGTGTCTAGAAGATGCTTTATTTGGATTGAGTCATGCTGGGGTTCTGAAACTGTCTGTTATCTGAATTTCAGTATCTTTGCCATGCTTGAGAAGTTCACCTCAATTATCTCTTGGAGTAGAGTATCTGTGCCTTTTGGACCATCCTTTTCTCCTTTAGGGATTCCTATGAGGCGAATGTTTGCTTTTTTGGAGTGGTCCCACTTTTCTCTCAGAGAATGATCCATTTTTGCTCTCCACTTCTCTTCCTCTTGGATCTTTGGGAGCGTTCAAAAGCTTTGTCTTCAATGTCAGAGATCCTTTCTTCTGTCTGCTCCATCCTGTTAGTGAGGGATTCTACTGTACTTGTCAGATCTTTGAGGGCTGCATGTTCTTGCCTCACTCAAGGTGTCAAAATCTTTGGTGATTTTGTCTTTGAATTCATTGAATTCTTCAGACAACTTTTGAATTGCTTCTTGAACTTCTAATTCCCTCTTTACCTCCATTCTGTTAATCTTATTTGCAATCCAAATTCTGAATTAAATTTCTGACACCTCAGCCTTTGTTTATGAATGGGATCTTCTGTTGTGTGCCCTTTGTCATTCCTTGGGGGAGTTGATCTACTCTGATTATTCATGTTGCCAGAGTTTTTCCGCATTCTGCCCTGTGATTATTTTCCACCGTTTGGCTAGAGAAGCTGACAAGGTGAAATTGAATCGAGGGCTCCTGGAGTTGTAATTAACCCACCCTTTACCAAAGAACTGGGACTGGTGATTGCGACTTTTCCCTTAAAGCTGTACAAAGGTCCCATTCAGAACTACAGCCTGAAACTCTGGGGACCTGCTTGGTGTGGTGGGGCTAGATGGTGCTGACCAGTATTCAGCTAGTCTCTGTCCAATCCTAGTGAATCAGTGGCTTTGGGCTGAAATCTCAGCTGTGGAGATATATATATAAGCAACTAAGGCACCCCTCACCCCAACCACAGGTAAGAACTGGAAGGGGAGAATCTCACACTCCCATAACAACAAGACAACCAGGGTACAACCTTGGTGGGTCCCTGGGTGATCAGCCCAGGTTAAGAGTTCCAAACCAATTGTCCTGGTCAACACAAACACTGATCAGGTGGGAGAGTTCAAAAGGTCTTCAGCATCTAGGTAGTGGGGGTCTACTGGCAGCTCAATTTGACCCCAGTTGGAGGTACCTGTGGAGTCGCCACCAGTGTCAGGGGCAGCTCTGCCACTGTTGGTGGTGGTGCCGCTGGTCTGGGGTACTGGTGTGTGCAAGTCGCAGGAGCCCAGCCGGGAGCTGGAGAGCGGAGCCGCTGACCCCCCGTCTTGTGCTGCAGGAGCCAGGTAGGGAACTGGAGAGTGGAGCCGATGACCCCTGGCCTTGGGCTGCAGAAGCCGGGAGGGAAGCTGGAGGGAAATGTTGCCAGTCTTGGGGGCCTCAGGAGTTGCAGGAGCTGGGCAGTAGTTGCTGGATGTGGGCCATGGGTCTCAGGAGCTGGTTTGGGAACTGAAGGGCAGAGTTGCTAGTCATGGGCCATATGGGTTGCAGGAGCCAGCCGCAGGCTGTGGGTCGCAGGAACTGGGTGTGAATCGCTGGCCATGGGCTGTGGATCTCAGAAGCCGGGTGGGGAGCCGGAGGGCAGAATCGCTGGCCGTGGGCCACAGGAGCTGGGGTGGCACAGAAGCCCTGTGGGGAGCCAGAGCTGCCCACCGGGGGCTGCTGAGCCAGAGAGCCCGTGTGCTGCTGTCCCTGGTGGTCAGTAGCATGGGACCGAGCTATGCTCTTTTCAGCACGGGGCAAGTCTCTTTCCCTGTGACTCCCCACCTGCATTAAAGTTATAGTTTCAGTGCAACTGTCCCATAGTTGCTGAGTTGCTCCGGTGCAGCACAAGCCTGCCAAACTCTCCGGATTTTGCAGGGGATAGTCTTCCAGACTGCCAGGACAGGGCGGAGGGGTGGATTGGGAGTTGAAGAAGGTAGGGAGACTATTAGATCAACTTTTGGCCCAGGCATGAGACTGCCTGAGCTTGCAGTGGTATCTCTCTGTGGAGGGAGTGCCGGCTCAGTCGTTCTCTCCCTTTGGTGAAACAAAAGGTCCTCTGTTCTTTATTTGCCTCAAGCCTCCCTCCTGGGGGGAAGGGAGAGGAAAGATCCCCATCCTCTTTGGGATGGGTTTTGTACCTGAAATTTGTTTCCTTGAAGTCCCAGCTAGTTGCAGCAGGGGTGATGCAAACCTATTGATCCTATCTCTCAACTCATCTCCCGATCTTCCATTTTATTGGGTTATTTCTGGCTATTATTTCTCCTTCTGGATGGGAGCCTCTGCTGAAAGCTAGCCTCAGTTGGCCATCTTGCCTCCTGCCCCCTTTTCACTAATTTTGAAAGCTTTTGTTTTATGAACACTGTGTTCATCTGCTCGTTCACTTCCCTTTTCTAAAGCCCTTCCCTTTCATTGGTTTGCTTGACTTCCTTAAATGATTTCCCAATTCAGCCTTTTACAAAGGATATGCTGGAGAATGCTAGAATGTGAAATATGAAAGATGACCCATCACATCAGCACATTGTGTTTAACTGATCCTTTGAGTCATGGGTTAGGGCCTTGGGAGGTAGAAACCAAAATAGCTAATTCAACTCCTAAGCTTTGTTTAGTGTTTAGTATTTAAAAGGACACTGTGACATATGTAGATTATTGATCGCAAGTGTTAAGTGAATCAATTTTTTTCTCCTTGAGAAGAGAAAATGTAGTCTCTAAATTGTTATAGATTAAGATTTATTCATTCCTCTTGATTTTGTTCAGAATGCACCTCTTTATATTTAATCAGATAATTTTAGATTAGAAAATCAATATTATGGCAAAGCAAACTTGGTAGTTTATGTAGATGAGAACTCCTTATTGTCTTCTTGGACTAAATTATTCTGAAACATGGGCTACCTGGGATTCCATCTCTGTAGTTAAGTTTCAGGAAGACATTGGCACCCTAGTAATTACACGCCAAACTTGGAATGTGACTATATTTCTCTAAGGATAATCCATTGGAAAACTGTTAAGTTTTTCTTTCTGATAAGAATTTATGAATATTTTAAATAGTTAATGAAAATTAGTGTGGTAGTTTATAAAATGTGCTTTGAAATTATATTAACTAGACTATAGATTAAATATACAATAATTTTATTGAATATAATATGCTTTTGCATTTAGCTGTTTCTTCCTTAATGAGTTGTCCTGTTGGCCTTTTCTTAATCTAATTCATATTTCCCCCTTTTCTTTTGTAGGGCTTCGTTGCTTTTAGATCAGTACCGAAAGAAATCAAAGCTTTTTCGTAGTAAAGTTCTCCTGGCCCCACTGGGAGATGATTTCCGCTACTGTGAATACACAGAATGGGATTTGCAGTTCAAGAATTACCAGCGGCTTTTTGATTATATGAATTCTCAACCTAAGTTCAATGTAAAGGTAATGAGGAAAACATTTATTTATGATACTATATTTGAAGTTGAGCCTTTATTATTTAATGACACTATACCATGAATTATTAGTTTCTTTATCTTTCATCCCAGTATTTCTTAAAATACATAATTCTTATATAAAAGCGTAATTCATTAAGAAGAAAATTATTGCATACTATAGTTCTGTTTCTAAAGTTGTCCTTTTGCTACCTACCACTCTTTGAGGATTAGAGAGGAATTACTTTTATGTGATTGAAACTATGTACCTACTAAATTGTATTTATTTTTCAGCGATATCCTGTTTTTCTGCAAGCAGTGAAAGTTTTATTGTTTCTCTCTGTCTCTCTGATGTTTGCATCCTTGTGATTTAGTAGTGTGACTGGCAGATATGATGAACATGTCATGAATTTTGCAAACAAATGTCTTATGTCCAGAGAACACACTAACATTTTTCTTAAAGGAGGAAACCTTTAAAATTAATTATTTGCTCTGGTTCTTACTCTTTTTTTTTTTTTTTCCCTTCATGGAAAATTTAAAATTTGTACATTAGAAGATCTGTGAAAATAACATAGAAAGGAAGTGATGTTTCTGTGTAGGAAATGAGAAAGCTGATGATGGGCCATGATTTCTGTACTAAGAATTCAAGTTTATTGAATAAACTTAAATAATATGAAATAGATTAAGATATCAAGCTTATTCAAGTTATTTACAAGGGAAGTTTTGCTAGATTGTGAACTCTGAGTATAGGAACTGTGTTTAAATTATCTCTGTATTTTCCTCAAAGATGACGCTAATATGTGAAATATTTAGTATTTTACCTTTTTCCTTCTTCATTTGCCCATGAGAACAGTTTTGAATAGTAATTTTAAAAATTGAAGGATCACATAGAGGAGAAGTGCACAACCCATAAGTATACAGAGAACTTTTCAAGTTCAAAGGCCCCCAATTACCCACCAACCAGATCAAGCTTAGTACATGTATAGCGCTCTGGTGAAGGGCCTCAGGTTCTCTTCCCAGCCACCACCACCTGCTGCTTTGCTTTCTATTACCGTGGTCTCTGTTGCCTGTTGGTGAATTCTGTGTGAAGGGAATCTCAAGTGTGTACCTTCTTGTGTCTGGCTCTTTTCTGTTCCTTCCTGTGTTTGGGAGATTCATCCATGTTTTTGCATGTGGTGTACGTGTTTCATTCCTTTCCAGGGCACTGTAGTCTCAATATCCATTTAATGAATATACCACAGTTGATCCATTATTTCCTTGCTGAGTGTTGTTCTTGGTTTTTATCTATTACAGTAAAGCTTTTTTGAATATTTTTTGCCTGTTTGGTCACTTGTGTATGAGTTTATGTGAGTATAAAATGAGATGGAATTTTTTGGTCATTGAATATGTACACATTCAACATTAGCATCAACCATATTGCAAAATAGGAACATTAGTAGTTGTGTTGTATGACAGTTTTAGTTGTTCACACACTTACTCAATTTTGTATTCTCAGGATTTCTTTTTCATTTTTATCCTTTTGATGGAATGGTTGTATTGTATATTTCTCTGTGGTTGATGAGATTTAGTCTCTTTTTTAAGTTTCATGCCATTTCGGTATCTTTTTTTGTGAAGTACATAGTTAAATCTTTTATTTTTCTATGCAAATTTGGGTCATCCTATCTTTTTCTTGCTGTTCATAGCTCTGTTACATATTTTGGATTGAGTCTTTTTTTAGATAAAATTTCTGTTATTATTGTCTATACGCAGTCTGTCTTTTGTTGAATATACTTGTACATTTCTCCATGGTAAGTACTTGTTAGGTTCCATTTAAGAAATTTTTGTTTACTTTGTGGTTGTGAAAATACATTTTTTCTTTTAAGCTGTCTTCTAAGTGGTATTGTCCTATCTTCAACATTTAGGTCTGTAATCTATCTGGAATGAATTGCTGTGAATCATGTAGGGATGGGATCAAGATACAGAGTGGTCCCTATGGATATCCAGCACCATTTATTAAAAAGGCCACATTCCCCCCACTGCACTGCAGGGTCGTAGTTGTCATTAGTCACGAGTGAGACCACGTTTGTGTGGGTCTGTGTCTAGATTCTTTATTTAATTTTTTTGGTCTATTTGACCAGTCTCACATTATCTTGATCACTACAGCTTTCTAATAGGTTTTAATTTCCAGTAGTATATGTCTTCCAATTTAATTCTCCTTTTCAAGATTACACTGGTTATCATTGGTCTTTTGTAGTTCTAAACAGGTTTAGGGCAGCTTTTTAATTTCTACCAAAAAAAAAAAAAAATGGAAATTGGGGGCTGTGAGGGTTCATTGGGTTCTGTGGTTCAATTTGAGTACAATTTACTTTTCTAGAAATATTGGGCCATCTAATCCATGAATATAGTATGAACATACTATATTGTATAATAGTATATAGTATGAATATACTATATTGTATAATAAAACATATACAGTTGACTTTTGCATTTAACCCTGTATTTAGTAACCTTACTAAATTTATTTATTAATTTTAATTATTTATGGATTCTTTTTGTATTTTCTATATATGATACATGACATATTTATGTCTTCCTTTCCAGAGATTTATACCTTTCAGTCTGTTTTCTTGCCTTGTGCAATGAATGGCAAGAAAATAGACTGAAAGATAGAAGCTTCCTCCAGTATAATGTTAAATAAAAGCTGTTAAAGTGAGTATACTTTTCTAAGTGAACATGCAGTGTTTCATTACCAAGCTGAGTTTTGCAGTAGGGTTTTATAATTCCCTTTGTTAGGAAATTTTCCTTTTAGTCCTTATTTGCAGGATGTCTTTTCATGACTAGAAGCTGAACTTTACCCATTGCTTCTTCTAGGGCATTGCTTTCTATGAGGCAGAATCGTGTGCAGGGATTGTACCAATACTTCAAGATAAAAGCTTGGCAGAGTGGAGGGCTCACCTTGATTCATTTTCTTTACCTCCAGAATTTTTGTCCCTTGAGTACTGGCTGCGTTGGTTACTCCTTGATATTTTCAGATTCTCTGTATAGCCTATCTAGTTAATTGAGTTATCTGATTTTGTAGGACACTTAATATTCCTTTGTTTTAACTAGAAGCATAAATTTATTTTATTTTAATTAAAAGGAGAACAATAGTAAATTGAGTGTAGATGGCTGAAAAATTGACATTTGTACTGGCTAGCCAAGCGAGTTAACCATTTGTTATCTCTTATTTAACAATTTATGTGATTTTTCTATGTGTTGTCCTTCCATAGTTTTCTTATGTTTGAGATTATATTGGTTGTCTTTTCATATCAAAACTATTTAGATATTTTCATTTATTTTAGGTGTCCCACGTATTTACTTTATATGAGCTACCGAGAGACTTTCTAGAAAAAAATTAAAAACTTACTTTGAAACTATTGTAGCAGTGAAAGAGGATTCTTTTTTCTTTCTTTCTTTTTTTTTTTTTTTACTAGACCTGCATTTATTTTTATTTTTTATTTTTCTTTTATTAAATCATAGCTGTGTATATTAATACAATCATGAGTTACAATGTGCTGGTTTTATATACCATTTGAAATATTTACATCAAACTGGTTAACATAGCCTTCACCACATTTTCTTTAGTTATTGTGTTAAGACATTTGAAAAAAAAAGACATTTATATTCTGTACTTAGTAAATTTAACATGTACCCTTGTGAAATGCACTGTAGGTGTGGTCCCACCAATTACCCTACCTCTATCCATCCTCCCTGTTTTTCAATCCTTAAAGATTGAATACGTTTGTGAGAAAGCCTGTGAGATCACTTACCTAACTTTGCTCTGGGAAATTGCCAAGTAGGAAGTATTTTCATCCAGGCTCATATCAAAAATTAATTGAAATGTTTTAAAAGGGTATACTCTGTTGTCAATATTAGCTATTAGCATGCCATAGTTTTCTTTTCTTTTTTTTTTTTTTTGAGACAAGAGTCTCAAGCTGTCACCCTGGGTAGAGTGCTATGGCGTCACAGCTCCTAGCAACCTCAAACTCTCGGGCTTAAGTGATTCTCTTGCCTCAGTCTCCCAAGTAGCTGGGACTACAGGTGCCCGCCACAACGCCTGGCATTTTTTTTGTTGTGTTGTTGTTATTGCAGTTGTAGTTGTCATTGTTTAGCAGACCTGGGCTGGGTTCGAACCCTCCAGCCTGGGTGCATGTGGCTGGTGCTGTAACCACTGTGCTACAGGCACCGAGCCAGCATGCCATAGATTCTTAAGTTTTGATTTCAAAGAAATGTTTATTATTCAAAGTCCATTATTACATAGATGAGAAAAGTGAGACTCAGAAATATTCAGATCATTGAATAATTTTTCACCATTATTGTGTATATTTCCCTGAGCCCGTCTATGTCTTTTGGATACAAAGTTAACCCTATATTTCTTTCTATTTGTGACCCTTACTTCTTGTATGGCAACACGCACATATACATATTCGCATTCTGCTTTCTCAAAAGAAAAAAAGAGTCATTGATACTTTTCTTCTTGCTTCTGAGTTTTGTGAAATCCGAGCCATATCTTTATCTTAACCTGGAAGGAAGCACAACTGAAATGTTTATTAACTTTTCCTTCTAGTGTAAGAAGTAAATAATATTGAGGTAGAAATGACTAACTGAAGTGCAACGTTTGTTTTTACTAGATACAGTTTGGAACTTTATCAGATTATTTTGATGCGCTGGATAAAGCAGATGGAAATCAGAGAGAGAAGAGACAATCGATGTTTCCTGTTGTAAGTGGGGATTTTTTCACTTATGCCGACCGAGATGATCATTACTGGAGTGGCTACTTTACATCCAGACCCTTTTATAAACGGATGGATAGAATCATGGAAACCCATCTCAGGTACATTTTACCTTTAGATATCCACACTTACTTACTCACTTCTTTTATATTCTAGCCTTTTGTAGAGTTTTGTGTAATATACATCATTTCTGTACTGTTAATGATGTGCTTAATGTAATTGTGGAATTTTAATGCAATTAGAAATATGTTGCCAAAGTATAATCAAATTATTGCATAAGCTTTTGTTCTGGAAGGAAAAGTAATTTATCTAATTAAATCTATGAGTTGTATTCTGAATTTTAAATATTTCTAATTACTGGTAATTTACCTATGGCATTTGCATATCATATTAATAATCAGTGACACCATCATGAGTATTTGCAAGGCACTAAACTGATGGGTTGAATTGTTGGATGGGTGAATATCCAAGAAGCAAATAGGGTTTCAGTGGCCAAAATCAGGGACGTTAAAGTACACTATCTAAAATTAGTGTATTTTATATATGCAAGGACTTTAGTGATTCCATCTCAATTCTTACTCACTTACTTGAGACACATTTCTATAGATATGTTTCTCTGCTTAGAAGCAAAAAGTTTCTAAAAATGAGAACTGATGGAACAGGCAATGATTGGTTGAAAAAAATAGATACAAAGAAGGCAGAAAAATCATTAGAGAACATAAAAGCACTAAACTGGCATTATCCAGTAGAACTTTCTGTAGTCTACACTGTCCAATATATAGTCATTAGGCATGTGTGACTGTTGAGCATTGGAAATGTGAGCAGTGTGACAGATAAACTTATTTTGCATCTCATTTCAATTAATTTAAGTGTCCATAGCCAAGTGTGGCCAGTGACTACCATACTGGGGAGTGCAATTCTAAGTAATTGTGTCTGATTATTTTTTGTAAAAATAAATTAGCCTAGGGGCTTCCGAAACTTTCTCTATATGTAGCCTGGTAAGCCTGGTAAAGTAATTCATTTTTATGATGAATTTTGCTGTTAAAAAATGTTTGATCATTTGAACTCTCTTTCATGTATTAGTGAATATTGAGTACATTTTGGAAGGGCTTTTTAGAAAATATCATGAATTTCCTTAAGACATGTACTTTAGTATAATAATGTGTTTTTATTATTACTTTTGTGTTGCTGATACTGTTTGTAAAGATTAAGCTTTGACTGTTATTTGCGGTATGCTAGAAGAATAGATCTTATTAAACTTACAAAATAGCATTTATGTATTATATTGACTTATGCATTCTTGCACAATAGGATGTCACCCAGTTATCTGTTATTACTCTAAACTTTCTATGATAAAATAGAGTCTATTTTAACATTGTAGAGACAACTGAATTTGTTTGGGACAACTGAATTAGTATTTTTAAGTGCCATGTATTTTTTAGTGGTAAAGAATTGTCAGTAGTGGTTTGATCTTAATTTATTGAACATGTTCAAGGCATAATGGTTACTATTAGTAATATACAGTACAATCTCTATAAATTGACCACACAAGAGACTGTAATTGGTCAACTTACAGAAGTGGTCAACATAAAGAACCAAGCCTACTATACTGACATGTACATGTGGTATATGTCTGGTTTATGAAAATTAAGTCACCTTAAGGAGGTGATCAATGTAGGGAGCTGGTCAACTATGGAGGTTATACTGTATTTTGAAAATTCTAGTACTTTAAAACAAAGCAAACCAGTTTCAATATAAAGAATCTCTTTATATTTGGGATCATAGATTCACAGTAGTTGTGAATTTCCAAATATATTAATTTATTTGAAATTAAATTTATTGTCAGAAAATAGTAATAGTTCACTTTATGTTCATTTGTAAAGTATAAAGTAGAAAAATATGAAAGAAAATATTTCCAGAATTCGCTTTTTAATGCTATGGGATACATGTATGTAGGTATGTACTTTTTCTAAAACCAAGACGATTCACTGTTCACTAGTCAAATATATGAACATATATGAACAATTGACTTAATTCAAACTTAATCTCATGCTATGATTTTCATAAGAGTTAGCATTTACAAGTAGAGATTGTTTACTATCCTTTGATTATTTCCCCAGTTTTAGAAGAATTAATAACTTTTTTTTTACAAAAGTATACTTCTAGTATCTTCTTTTTCCCAAATCTTGATGCATTTTCCAGCTGCTTTGATTTTCTCTCCATTGTCTTTAATATGTTTGGCATACAGAACCTTCTTAAACTTTTCACTTCATCAAGTATCTTAAACCATATCTTCTGATGAAAAAAATTAGAGGTGGGAATCATAGCCACCATATTCTTATTCAAAGGCTATTTTTATACTAAATTTTTAAAATACATGAGAAATGATTATCCTACTTATCATTTTCAGTTCACATTGTTAAATTTTCTATATTTGTTGTATGCTGTCATTTAAAATTGAGACTGACCCTTTGCCCCTGAGCTGTCACTGGGCCATCATTCTCTGTCTCTGAGTGTTTAATTCCCATGACCATGCGTTTCTCATGTCTTCTCTTTAAAGTACATATATAAGAGTAAATGGCTATCTCATGGTGTTCATGCTAACTGTCTGTGCTGCTTCAGGAAGAAAGAATGGATGGAGACATTTATTTCATTCTTACCACTATATTCAGATATTTTGTCACTGTGTTAGACATGAATAAACCTTGCTGCCAACAGGTGCTGGCTTCCTTCCAGGATCATCTAGAATAAAGGCCCCTGATACCAGTGTGGTCATGGTGTGATTTGATGATTGAGAATTTAGATACATTAAATGGATGCCTTGGTGGTTTTCTATATGTTTATTATCAGTGTTTTTTTTTTATAAATTGTACTAAAATTGTGGATTTTAGAAAAGAACATTAAAACATTGTCAATGTTACATGTTTTAGATTATAATATTTATTTTTAAATAAAACCCAATGACTTTTTTTATACAATTAGGGCTGCTGAAATTCTTTACTATTTTGCTCTGAGACGAGCTGAGAAATACAAGATAAATAAATTTCTATCATCACCATACTTCAAGACACTTACAGAAGCCAGAAGGAATCTGGGACTATTTCAACATCATGATGCTATCACAGGAACTGCGAAAGATTGGGTGGTTGTAGATTATGGTACCAGGTAATGTAATTTTAGGAAAATCATCTTCATAAAAAGAATATCTTTATATTTGGGGTCATAGATTATATATCTTTTGATGAAATTGTTGGTGTAAGGCAGACCTCATTAAGAGTGTTCTCCCTCCTATGTATTGATCATTGCAAAACATCACTAATTTTTAAAGCATTTTTCAAGAACTCTGTTGACAGATTCCTAACCACCCCAGCATTTTATTGCAGTGCATTTCTGAAAATACTGTAGTAAAACATTGTTATTGCTATAGAAAGCTGATGCTATTATGTCCTAAATACAGTGTGGTGATTGGAGTTATCTGCTTGACCAAGGACTTGATATCAAACAAATCATAGTTACAATTCAGGGAGATAAAGACTCTAACTTCACTGTATATCAGTTTAATCTCTTCCTATTTCATATCTGATTGTTCTTAGATACTTTTTTTTTTCAATAGAGGGACATTGAGAAAAAAGAATAGACTGAACTGCATAGCTTGGAAGGAGAAGGCCCTGTAATACATGTCATTTATGAATGATACAGGCAGTTGGGAATGAAGGGCTGGTCTTGGTGTTGATACCAATAACTATTTTTAATTCATTGAAGGGCTGTTAGATGAGTGAGGGAATCTAAGTTCAGTTATTTCTGTATGAAACAATTCGAAATAATGCCTATGGCCAATCTCAGAATATCAAAGGACTTAGTAAACAGTGTTTTCCAACAATGGAAAAAGCCTTACCCTTTGTAACAGTGAGTTATCTGTCATACCAGAGTTTGGATGAGTATTCATTGGTGTTAGTGCAGAGGGAATCCTATATTGGGGAGAGAATTTTGACTTTTTTTTTTTAAGTAGAGTTAAGACAATTATTTCTTCCAGATTTTTTTTTTTGTCAACAATGTTATGCTTTGATGTTACTTTACAATCATTTAAAAATATATTGCGTTTCTCTTAAAAGTAGATTTTAAAAGTGATATCTTTATTATGACTATTGATGTATAAGAAAAGTATACACAATACATAAAATCAATATTAAAATATTGACCCACAAATTATATTACTAATTATAGTAAATGTTGCCTAAAAATCTAGTTACAATATTTTGACTGGCTTTCTAGAAATTAGAAGAAAACATTCTTTAGGTTTCATTACTGGACTTAAACATTCAAGCCAGTGTCTTGACTATCTTCTCAATTTTCTTTCGGCTTCCATCTATTCAGGCTGATCTGGGGTTAAAGTAGAAAACACTCGTTGGACGATAATGATGTTAGTATTTCTCCCACAGAAAGCATTATTGAAAGTACAGATCCTCCATTTTTCCTTTTCTGCTGTTCCTGCCTTAAGTTGCTGAGAGTTTAAGAGAGGGACTCAGCATCAGACCACAGCAGAGCTTCTAAGAGGACAGGGAAAAGCCATTCTCCTATTCTTTCTACTTGCTCTCTAGCTGATGAGATTGAAAGAGATTTGGGTACAGGTCATTAAGTTTTTGCTACGGAACATTTTGTGTCTCATGACCTTTCCTAAGGGGCTGTCATTATTTCCTCCAGGTGTTTTATGTTGCTTTTAGCTTATAAAAACTTCCTTGTACTGAATTGCACATTATGGAAGAAAAGATAATAATTCTTAAATTGTATTTGACACTCATAAATTTGCTACATGAGCACTTCACATTTCAATGAAAAGTCATAACCAGTTACTCAGTCATTAGTGTAGATATTTTAAGGAGGATATTTCAAAACACAAGTTAGAGAATTATCAACAAGAGGCAGCTAGTTTTGGGTGTTCTCTCTTCTTGGACTGGTGACTACTGTTCCTTCACATGTTGGCGTAGATGCTCCTGTGAACATGTGTACGAATTAGGGATGGCATTGGGCTTCGCAGGAGCAGCCTGAAACAGAATAGATCTCATCCTGCTTATTTTATGTCACGTGAAAGAAACCTACAAGTAAGTGATTCAGGTATCGTAGCTCTACCATGATAGCAGGGATCCAGGTTCTTTCTCCTCTGGCTTATTAGAGTGACTTACAGAGTCATACTCTCCACTGTAGATTAAATATTTATGTAATTATAAACTAAAGACCAAGAATGTATACATACCGTGGCAAAATTGGAGGTGATTCTGATTATAGCATGACAAAATGAATTAAACGGGGACAATATTTGTAAGGGACATTTCAGCCTAGAAGTTAGTAAAAGGACTTGTGTGGAAAGGAAGGAGAAATGGTAATGAGATCAATTACAGAAATGTTTAGAATTCAGCCAATTACTCCTAACTTGTATTTATGGTTAGGCAGAAGAAAACCATACAAAGGGTGAACATAAGGGTCCTAACGTGTAGATCAGGTTGTACATGGCAAACAGCAATCTCCTTAAACAACAATGGCAGCTAACCAGAAAACTGTGATTCTTAAGTGATTTTGCCTCCACTGTATTCCATATTAAGCGTGTAAGTGCATGCTAGGAAATTAGAAGGCCCAAACAATCACATATTAATGATATATGGAAACATTTAAATTTTCTCTTCACACAGCGTTTCCCAAACTTTTGTTTTATTTTAAGGAAAACAGCTTTGTATGCCCCGGGAAGGGTTTTAGGGGATGCTGTGCTGTAGTCTGCAGGGCTCATCTCCATGGAAGGCTGCGTGTGCACCTTTAGGCTGTAAACGTGGATTTCTGACTCTCACTCGGTTTCATTAGGACTCTTCGGTACACTGTGATACATATATGCTTTTAGCTGGTAGAAAACATAACTTTTATTCTGCAGGTCCAGGTTACCTAATAAAGACAGCCATATAGATACTGGAAATAAACTTAGACTAAGCGACTTACTTCCATAACTGTACTGTATTCATTTGTATGATTTTTTTTAGCCTGGTGAGAACACTTAGTACTATCTAGCAAATCATTTGAATATACTGAGAAATTTAATTAAATGACTGCATGAGTTCAAATCCTTAAGATTTTAGTATTAAAATTATAAATTTACTATATAAATGTATTTATTTAATACTGATCATAATCACTTACATCTTTGAAGGACATCTTAACACTGTGCAAAAAATAAATTATTTCAAAATTTTTTTACATTTTTTCAGTTGTATGACAGCAAAAATGTCTTTAAAGCATAGTTCCACAGTTGCTTTTGTATTAGAGAAAATAATATAATCACCCTATAATCATAATAGATTCATTCCTATGGTTGATCGTAAACATGATTAGTGAATATTCTCTATAGATTTTTCCAGTGTGAGTTGACCTGGGAATGCCTGGTCTGCAAAACCTTAAGAAAAAAATCTTCAGGTTCTTTTCCCCTCAGTAGTTATTTAGTAACAGCCGATAATGTACCAAGAATATAGTCCAGAAATGACAATAAGTCAATAGATTCTTAAATATCCTGTTGATTCCTTAGACATGAAAATACAATTTGAATACAGTTAGTAATTTCAGTGACTAAGAAAATTAACAAAGATGAAGACAATTTCATTACCAGGTCTGTGGCAAGCTCTCTTCCTTCTAGTTCTTTTAAACAAGAACAGAAAACTAAATCCTACACAATACCTGTAGTAATTCTTGGAGAATGGCTTGGAATCTTAATTAAATTTAATTTAAGTTAATCCCATGTTTTCTCTTGTTGTTGTTTCAACCCTTGTTAAAGTTTTCTCTACATTAAAGTAGCAAATCATTGTTTTTTTGCTAAGCCTTTCAGTTATTGGGGTTGCCATACCGAATAATCTTTTTATTTAGTATGGTAGACACGTAAGTAGTTTGAATAAGTTTATATGTTTCAGGTAGGTCTAGAAGCTTTCAATTTTAATGAGTCCCTATCATTGATATCTTTTAATTTACCATTTTTCTAAGTTTTTAGTTCAGATGAACAAAGAGCCAGTTTGTTAAAGATTTGTCATAGTTCTCCCTTTGTGAAGACAAGATGACAGTAATGGTGGTTTGGCCATTATGAAAGAAACTGAAAATATTGTATGCAGATTTTAAAATTATTTTTGAGGCTAATAAAATTTTTGGTTTGCAGACTCTTTCATTCACTAATGGCTTTGGAAAAGATCATTGGAAATTCTGCGTTTCTTCTTATTTTGAAGGACAAACAGGTGTATGATTCTTACTCTTCTGATACCTTCCTAGACATGGTAAGTTGATTTTTGTATATTCATAAAAATGTGTGATTCTTTTGTTCTTGTATTAGTAAAGGGGATATGAGGTTTAATTTAAAGAAACATTGAAGTACAGGTAGTGGCCCAGTTATAAACATACAGCTTACATACAAGTTGCACTTTTACAAATGATGGCTGTTATAGGCCATTGGTAATTGTACCTATTCCAGCTTACATGAAAATTAAACTTAAGAACAAACCCACAGAACTTGCCTTGTTTGTAACCTAAGGACTGCCTGAATAATTATTTCTTTATATATTATTTGAAAAAATTTGCACTACTTCATGTATATTTCCTATACCTCTCTAAGTGTCACTTTTTGATTTCTAATATTTATTTTGTTTTGACTAAATCTAAGCATGACAAATAAAATAAGAGTAATTCAAGATTTGTGAAATATATAGGCTTTTAGAACACTATTGAGATGATATTGTAAGGCAGTTGGACACTTTGTTTTAGTTTGATTAGAAACCCCTCGGCATTTGAATTTTTTAAGTTCTTAACCTGTTCTTCTTGACCTCTAGAATTTGAGTGGTCTCCTAGTTTCAGGGTGAGTCCACTGAGGGCCTTGACAGTGCTGAAGTACCTATAACAATAGAGCAGTGATGAAGGAATTAGCCTCAGCCCTGCACCTGATTGTTGGGTCCTTGAAAAAGTTACCAAACATCCCTGAACTCTAATTCATTTATCTGGAACATGAGATGATCACATTTGCCTGGTCTTAAGCTCTTGTTAAGATCAGAAGAGCTTATAGAACAGAAAGTGCTATGAAAAGTGGAACATGCTGTTTGCAGCAAGGAAAACAGTCGAGAAAGTGGCTGGTTGCAACTCTTTATACACTTCCACTTGGCAACTCAGATATTTTAAAATTGTAATTTATTTATTATTACTATCTACTAGGAATGATGGACTTTGAAATTTTATATGTATTTTGAGTTTACACATCTAGAGTCCAGAAATATAGATTTGACATTTTCATATACTGGTGCTTCCAATCAAGTCATGATTTCCATTGTTACATTAAAGTAAAATGGACCTCAATCTCTTAAGGATATAACACATATCGTACCAAGGTGAAATAGAAAAGCTTTTTGCAGAATTGTCTTTAGGACTCTGATTTGATGTTCCTAAGACCTGTTGTACTTGAATCTAAACACATGCGCACGCCCCCATCTGCACACGTGCACACATGTGTACACAAATTGTTTTTAATTTTGATGTAGTTTATGTAGCTGGAAGCAGGATTTTTTTTCCCATTATGTCCTTCCCAAGATTTCCACAGTTCTGTTACGTAGCTAACTTTGAAACTTAAGTTTTAAAAGAAAAATAAAAATTATTGTTTACTTTTATAGGATTTCAAGCAAAAATCACAGGATTCTCTGCCGCAAAATAACGTAATACAACTGAGTGCAGAGCCAAGGTAATTCGCAATTTCTCATAAATCCTTACCATTTTTCTGGATTAATATTTTTATTTTTTATGGATCTAGTCAGCATATATTTTGAGACAGTATTTCATTTAATCAATTTATTAACTTAAAAACATTTCTAAAAGATAGATTTTCTTCCATGAATGTTGAGTTCATTGCTAATAGCTAACACAGTGTTCAGTACATCAATAGCTGAATAAATTATAACAACATTTTTCACTGATACTGCTATGAGATGGTAAATATATAGCTTATGATAAAAAATTTCTCTGTAATATTATTTTTATATTTTATCCTTTCTTGATTAACATTTCATTTAATTAACTTGTTTTTATTATCCCTAATCCTTTTTCTTAAATGAAAGAAGAAAATTCTTATTAGAAGATGAAGGTTTCTACCATAAATTGTTCACTAGATAACTCTCATTTTGCTGGTCTATTTTATGGTTAGGTAAATCAAAAGGGTATTCAGTAACCTTAAATCAGGTCATTTAATTGGTGGCTCCTCTGAATTGTAAAGAAATATTCTATGAAGACGAGAATTCCGTGAATTCTTTAACTTTCAAAGTATCTGTTTTTCATGACCAATATCTCTCAGTCATTACCCAGTGGATCCAGGAATGCAGTGGTTTTGTATATACAAGAAGTTTGTAATGTAACCTTCATTGTCAAAGTGAGGAAACTTAATACTACCTCTCACAAACTATAGGATAAAAGAATACTTTTAAAGAGTAATTTGTGATTTTTAACTAATTATGCTTTATCAAAATAATTTTTAAAATGGAATCAAAGTATTATAGAAAATTTACAGTTGCTAGTTAAGTTGAGAAGTTGGTAAAGTGTAGACTAAAGCCTTATTTCTATGAATTTCTTCTGTAAGTATAGACTTCAGACATGTGCAGTTTATTCCTTAGCACAAGAAGATAAGTGACTTTTAGTGATGGTGAAGGTCTCAGCAACACTATGAAAGTCTTCAGAGCTTTCAGATTCTCAGGTCATACATAGTTGGGCTGAAAGGATAATAACATTGAAAGAAATATTCATTACAAAATTACAGGCAGTGTCTGTGGCTCAAAGGAGTAGGGCACCAGCCCCATATGCCGGAGGTGGCGGGTTCAAACCCAGCCCCAGCCAAAAAAAAAACCCCCAAAAGCCCCAAAAACCCCAAATTACAGAATGTTTCTTTTCCCTAAAAATAAGTAGTGTATTTATTCATTTGGAGTTGTAGGGCTGTCCCTTAAATATTATGTCCTTAATAAACTGTGTTGTTAGTAAATTTATTTGATGTTAGGCATAATCCTCTCATCTATTAACTTTAAAAAAAAAATGTTAGTAGAGGAAGATCTTCATTTTTTTCAGGTTATAAGAATGATTCCTGCCCCATCCCTGGCCCTTAGTGTCCCCATAGGTCGTGTCATGAGTGGGTCAGCTGGGGCTGGACCCATAACGCTCAGGGAGAGATGTGTCGTTGGCTTCTCTCCTCCTGTACTGTCGCAGCTTTAGCAAGCGGGATTTGTAACTGAGCCTTATTTATGCTCATGAAAGAAAGTAAGAAGATAGAGATGTGCTAATAAAAGAGAAGAGATATTTTTGAGCTTCAATATTGAGGAGTTTTAATTATAGATAAACACAAGTGGAGTTTTTAAGCCTATTATAGTAAAGTGATTGCTTTTTGATATTTATTTTTAAACCATTTGTATTTAAGTCATTTTATTACTATTTCTTTACAGTTCTTTTTCTGTCAAATACCCATGTTACTATTTCCATTGTTAGGTAAATTGGGGCTCCTTCTGATTTTCACATTCTTATTTTTATGTTTATTATCCATTTTATACTTTAGGCCTTTTTATGTTTTTGGTTTTAAGATCTGTATTTGTTAGCCACAAATTATTTTATAGTTACTGATCTCGCATAACATCAGCAAAGAATGGAGCAGTGATAGTGGCCTTTAAAAGAGAAGAATCTGATAATTTCATTTTTCAGGAACTGAAAGTTAGTAATTCTCTAACTTTCTCAATCTTTAACTTAAACATTTTAGAAGTATGGATATAAGTCTTTATCGTATTATCCATGAGTCCTCTATAGCTTCAGGGCTTAGCTTCATTTTAATTATAAACATAGTTCCTACTTGACTAACAAACTGTTTGCTAGATAAACTTTACATTTTCAATGGGGAAGATAAACTCCCCAGAAGTACATCTTACTCTTTTAAAAATATGAAGTACATAAAAGGTTAAACAGTGTTTATATGGAGGGTGCCAAAAAAAGTATATACATTTTAAGAAAGGAAAAAACAGTGTCAAAGTGATTATACTCAATGTTTACTGGTAATATTTATTACGTTTGTATCTCGTGTTTTGTATAATTAATTGCAGAAGTCAAATGTGACTCAAGTCTTACCATTTTAATATGGTTTTTTTCCTTTCTTAAAATGTGTATTTTTGGCACCCTGTGTGTGGTATGAAAATTGAATAGAGGGTGATTAAGAAATAAATGTCTAAAAAGAGTCCTTAGGGAGGTGATAATGTAAAAGAGTTTGAAATACACTTATCTAAACCTATAGTGATTAAGTATTAATATGTAAATGAATTTGATTGTGTTCTTAGCAACATTAGTTAAAACTATACCCTAACATAATTCCGTTTGTAGGAAATATAGAATCTCTGTAAATTGACCACCCAACGCACTGTAACAAACTGTCAGCATAGAGATAGTAACGTAAGGAACTAGGTCTGTGGTCTGATACCTACACATGCTGCACGTCTCATCTATGAAAATTGGGTCAGCGTGAAGAGGCGGTCACTGTAGGGAACCGATCAACTATGGAGGTTCTACCATATGTAAAAAGAAGACCATAATTTACTGAAAGTGACCTGAGGACATTTTAATGGACATAATTTAGTTCACAGAGTTATTTGAACTAAATAGTATGTAAACTGATAGTTTTGGTATAGAAAATGGGTACATTTACGAGTTAAAATTAGGTCCTCCTCAACATGTTATAAATTGTCTAACCTTAGGTAATTTATAAATGTAAAAAGATATTTCTATTCCTCTCTACATTCATCATTTCCTAAGGAAATTGATTGTAAAGAAACAAAACAGTGACTTGCATTGATTAGGGACTTGGAAGTGCTGAGACATTGAGGATGCAAGGTGAAGTCTGAGATGGGTGTAGAGAATTCAATTTTCTTTCAGCATCCCATCTGTTCAGGTAGGACAGGAATAAATAATACAATAGCACACCCTAGGTAACTGTGTGATTTGACAAGTTACAAAGGAACTCTTCATTTAAGGTAGATCATTCAAAATGCTATCAAGTGCAGGCAGAATGGAGACCAAAGAACCCTTTCTTGGCAAAGGAAATCACTCCCAGAAAAAGGGAAAAACAGAGAACTAAGCTAAGCAAGGCAGAATAAAAACTTTTAAAGTGGCTGCTAAATTCCTTATCTGAGCAGTTCTGCTTTTCCTGGAAGCCTAGCCTGTGGGGGATACAGCTTGCAAACACCCCTGCTGGGTTTGTGAGCACTTTGAAGAGCTCATGGCCGCAGAGGAACTGCATACAAGGCCTGGCAAGAAACATTAACAGGCCATCCCCTGCCCTGTCAACAGCCAAAGCAAATACCTACTGTGGGGATTTGTATTTGGCCAGAGCAGAGATCAAGGGAAGAGCTCGAGCCTTAAATATGGGCAGGAGGGCAGGTGTACCCCCTTATCAAAGAGGAAGATTCTTCTTTCTACCAATTCTTCAGAGGAGCCTGACATTGTTTGGGCATCTGCTCCACAGTGAACTGGTGGGGATTAACTTCCCTCAGTGAATCAATCTGGGTGTGTGACCACAGACAGGAGGCTGCCCCCCACACAAGGCTCAGGTTTTGGATTTCTCAATCCTGCTCAGACCCTTAAAGATTATAGAAAGAATAAGAGCTGGCATACATACTCAGAGAATCTGCTGACATTTTTGTTCCCTTCCTCAACTTACCTCTGTGCTAAATGAGCAAATAACCTTCAATTAAAGCTGAGTGGAACAAAGACTTGGGGCCATTGGGTGGCCCCCACAAATGAGCAATGGTCCCCTGTGTTCCCCACCTTTGAAAACTCTAATCTATGTGTCCTGTCCTTATCTCACTGCTTCTAACTTTACTTTTCTTCAGTTGATTGCTGCCAGCTCCCCAGGTCTTAAAGGACCCTGCCCCAGGGGTGGGACCCTGGCAATCAAGTATCTAATCAAAATTATATTGAAGTAACCTGTCTTTAAATCTGAAAACTTAATTTTTCCAATAGAATTTTTCTTAGTTTGAGAGTAATGTATTTAAACTATTAATACAAAACTATTAACACATTTACCTTTAAGTACTTTTGATGTTTAGCAATGTATTTATCCATAAGCAATCGTCTCTTTCTGTCTGTCCTGCTCCCTCCCATATTCACTCCCTCTCTTTCCAAAAAAAGAAGGGATTCACTTGAAAAGAAACTATTAACAATGTGGAGATACAGGGAAGTCAATGTTTTCTGGACTTGGGTGACTTCACAATATCAACTGGATATAGAGTACTTAATTCTGCAGAAAGGCTTTTCGTACCCCCATTTCCTTTTGCTTGTTGAAAGGTTCTCCCTGGTTTCATCAGTTGAGAGTCTTTGACATTCATTTTCTCATTCCCATTACTTTCTGTTTTAAACCATTCTTTATGCTTTGATTGAATGACTACAGTGGCTTCTTGCCCTTTGTCTTTAATTTCTCTAATCCCCTAATTTATGATGTGTCCTTAATAGAAGAATCGTTCCAAAGCAGTAACTGAGAAAGTTACTTCTAATCTCAGCATTCTCCAGGGACTTCTCATTGCCTCTTAGGAAAGTCTCACCTGATAGTCAGATGTTTTAGTCTGTGACATACCAAACTCTACCCCAAAATTTAGTATCTTAAATACTGTGTATTATCTCTCTCATGGTTTGGTAGAACTGTTTGGGGTCCTTCACACCACTGGAATCAATTGGAGATTGAGTTTGAAGTTCCCCAACGGCTTGACTGGGCTGAATATCCAACAAGGCTCACTCGAATTGCTGAAGTTCCTGTTGCCTGTTGGCTGAGGGTTCAGCTGGGGCTGTCAACTGTCAATGTTTATGCATGGCCTCTCCCTGTGACTCAGGCTGCTCAGACCATGGGGCTAATTCCAAGAGGGAGTATATAAACAGTGGGAGCCCCAAGACTATCACTCACAATGAGTGAGTTTTCTGGGTGTAAGTAGCAAGGCTTCTTAGGACCTATCTTTGGAATGTCTAGAAGATCATTTCTACTACAATGATTGTATTGGTTGAACAAGTCACTAAGGGTTGTGAAGATTCAAGGGAAGGAAATTCTATTCCATTTCTTTTTTTTTTTTTAATTTCAGATTAATGTGAGGGTACATACAACTAGTGTTTGCACTTGTAAGGTAGAGTCCCTCTTCTGGTTGTGTGTCACTCCCAGGAGGTGTGCTGTATAACACCCTTACATTGTGCCCATTAAGTGGGAGCACACCTATTGCCTCCCTCCTCCTATCTTCCCCCTTCCTCCTTTCCTCTCCCCGCAAGTTGAATTGAATTAATTTTTCTCTTATGTGGGCATGTGTTAGATTGTCTTCTGGCTTCGTATTGAATACATTAGATA
The DNA here is from genome assembly GCA_963574655.1 of Perodicticus potto. Classification (NCBI taxonomy): domain Eukaryota; kingdom Metazoa; phylum Chordata; class Mammalia; order Primates; family Lorisidae; genus Perodicticus; species Perodicticus potto. The sequence goes on from CAUYRH010073059.1 coordinate 23,735, forward strand.
CTTGCTTTTCCATTCATGTGATACTTCACTAGGAATAATGTGCTTCAGCTCCATCCAGGTTAATACAAAAGATGTAGTCTCCTGTTTTAACAGTCATAAAAAAGCTTGTTAATCCACAGCTTGTTAATCCATTCCTGTATTGACAGGCATTTAGGTTGTTTCCGTATCTTGGTATTTGTAAATTGGGCTGAGATAAACAGTCCAGTACAAATATCCTTATAGTAAAGAGATTTTTTTTTCTTCCAGGTAAATGCTTAGTAATGGGATAGTGGGATCAAATGGAAGGTCTAGTTTGAGTTCTTTGAGGATTCTTTGTACTTTCTACTCCATTTCTTTTTTTTTTTTTAATAATTTTATTAAATCATAATTGTCTACTCCATTTCTTGATGTAAGGAGCATACATAGAAAGGAAGCAAATGGATTAATGGTAGTCATCTTGGGAGATAGGCTGTTGGAGTTGACTGCAATGGTGCTGACTACTACCATTCACCTGCCTTCCATGTGCAAAATAAAGTCACTTTCCCCACAAGGTCCTTTTGTGAACACTGGACCCAAGTTTTCTTTTAGATCGTATCCCAGGTGGGTCACTGGTGTGTCTGGCAGTTGGTACTGCCTTACTTCTGCCCGTAAAATTATTTCAAGTTAACCCACCTGGATTGCAAACTCCTTGAGGGTAGGACTGACTTCTTTCATTTATTTCCACAGTTCTCACTATACAGCATAGTAGGAATTCAATATAAATATTTGTTGAAATACATTTAAATATTGACCAAAAAGAATTATTAAAGCTTGAGACTCCAGATGTGCATAGAATTTGGTTCACGCTGTGTGTGAAAATGTGATATCCTGATATATATTCTTCCCCTATCTTTTGTCTTATATTTGGAGATTGGGTACCAGAATGCTTCCTAATAAAATTTAAATACTACTACAAATTAAAATAAATAAATAAAAATTCGATACAACATGGAATTTGTATAATTGCTCATTTGAGGTGTTAGAGTTTTAAGGTATGAGACCTAAAAAATATTAGATGGCATCTCAGCATCATTTCATTCTTACACAGTTAACTTTGAGATTGCATTTTGAGGGGCTTTTCAGAATGAGTGGTTACAAAAGATGTTTTCAAGTAATCGAATGAGTTGAACTTATCTCTTTGGTTTTATGCATAACACTTTTTTCGTTGTTGTTGACATAATGGAGTTGCCTTATTCTACATTTTATATTTTAAATAGTGTTCTTGTGAATAGGAGAACACTTAGGGAACTAAAAGTAGACCTGCCTTTCGATCCTGCAATTCCTCTACTAGGTATATATCCAGATGACCAACTCTCACTTTACAACAAAGACATTTGCACAGAAATATTTATTGCAGCCTAATTCATAATTGCAAAGTCATGGAAGCAGCACAAGTGCCCGTCGATGGAGACTTTTACCTCTTTTGTGTTTGCATGGATAGAGCTGGATCATATTCTTCTTAGTAAAGTATCTCAAGAGTGGAAAAAAAAATACCCAAGGTACTCAATACTATTATGATCAGTATAAATTACCCACACTTTCAGACGAAAGATAAAACACAATTATAGCCCAGGAGAAGGAGAGGAGAGGGGGGACAGGTGGAGGGAGGGTAATTGGCGGGACCTCACCTATTATGCATACTGCAAGTTACATGTCAAATTTATTAATAGTAGAGTATAAATGTCTAAACACAACAGTTAAAAAGTTAGGTGAATGATATGTTGTTTGATGTAAACATTCCAAATTGTACTCTAAATCAGCACATTGTACCCAATATGTGCAGTAATGTACACAGTTATGATCTAAAAAAATAAAAATAAATAAACTATAGCTTCTAACATAAAAAAAATGAATAGTTCATCTCAGATAGTTATCTGTTAGTATAATGGGATTCAAGGCTTTAGATGATTTTTTTTTCCATTTGTTCCCATGTCTTCAATGCATTTTTATGCCAACTAAAAAATGTATGTGAGAACGTATATAATATTTCTAATCAATTGTTTAAATATAACTTTCAAATGAAGAAACTAAGCTTACGGGCAGCACCTATGGCTCAGTGAGTAGGGTGCTGGTCCCATATACTGAGGGTGGTGGGTTCAAACCTGACCAAAATGCAACAACAACAAAAATATAAAATAAAGAAAAGAAAAAGAAACTAAGCTTACGGTGGTCTTATTTATTTTTCAAATGGAATTTCTAGGAAAACAGAATTCTAACCACTCAGATTTTGGCTATATTGTATATTATAAATGTAGGTTTGATAAAAGCATTTGTAGCTCAAGTATAGACCTGAAGTTTTATGACTTGTCTGAGAAATGAGTCTGAGAGACCTGTAAATGGTCAGAGGGAGTGCACTTTGCTGTTGGTGGTGGGAGACACCAGAGAGTGTTAGTGATAATTAATGTAGGAACTGGATTTATTGCTTGTGGATTCTGGTGGTTTAAGCTCACATCTTTCCATGTACTAGAAAACTAGTATAGAAATGTCTTCACATTAGTTAGCAGGAAAGTGTGTGTTTATTAAGTCAGGAAGATTAAGTTTATTAAGTCAAGAAGATTCTGTCTTTAAAATGGTGGGCTGTATATTTAAAATATCCCAATGAGTTCAAGGCTATAGTAGAATACAGGATTTGACTAAGAGTTGACATTCCTAGACCCTCCATAGGTTTTTATTATCCTGAGAAAAGCTGACATACCTTTACCTTTTAAAGCTGCATTGAACTTTTCTTTTATGGGAGAATTGCTAGCTGATAGTACCAGAGACTCTAAAAGCATAAAATCGGAGCTATTCTAGTCTAGCCTAGGTCTAGAGCATTAATAGCATAGCATATTTATGAATTTTATACTGGATTTGAGGGATGAGTTCATAAATCCTTTCCTGAAATGATTTTCTGTTTAAGTATAAATACTTGTAAAAGTGTGTATTTTTACCTTCATTCCATCTCTGTTATGTTTTGTTAACTTCAATTTTTTTCAAGCTATAGGTTGGTCACAGATTATCCAGAAACATATTTCATCTTCTGATTAATATGCTGGGATGTTTTTAGAAAGGATTCTTTGCCCATAACACTAAATAGCGTATAGCACATTATTTAAATAACCACAAGTTTCTTAGGGAACTGGAGGTACCTTCAACATCCAAGTTAACATTTGTTAATGTTGTATTAAAAGTTCTTTGCATTAAAAAAAAGTTCTTTGCATTGACTGGTGGTTCGAAATACTTTTGGAGCAATCACATCTGGGCAGTAACGTAAAATAATCTTCTGGTAGTTGCCATTCTAAATCAATCATTCACAGGCTGCATTTTGCCTAATTTTTTCAGGGAAATGTAAAGGTCTCTAGGGGAGGACATGAAAAGGAAAGGCTCTATCTTTCCCAGTATTCTCCCCAGCCTTAGCATTTCTATTTATTTTATAACATCAGGAATGATAAGTATTAATTTCTGAAATACTGTTCCAACCTCATATCAACTTAGGTAAAATAACACCTATATATTAAAAAAAAAACAGTTGACGTTTCCAATTTACATGATGGCTGACTAGGGACCCTGAGACTGATTCTCTCAATTTCCCATTAAAGCTCATATGAAAATATAGAAAAGGATGAACAGTTACAGGAAAAACAAAACCTTAGTTTTGACAGTCAACCTGTTGTTATAATCTAAGATAGCCACAACTGCAAAGCTGGTGGAACTGGAATAAAAAAGGTAATTACTTGTTAACTAATGATAAACAGAAATAAATGCATCATGCAGGTCTCATAAAGCAAGTGTGGAGATTGATTCCTTTTCATTTTCATAATGTCTGTCCCTGAGGCTTTGAAATTCTGGTACTTTATCAACTAGAAAAGTAGACAAATATTTTCCTTCTAGAAGGGTACTACTTTTCCTGGCTTTTAAGAAGATAGGTAACTGTTCTTTGTTTTATTTGATTTTTTTTTTTTTTTTTGCCTTTCTTCCCTGGTCTCTCTTGACCAGTCTTCACTTAATTGAACAACCAGATGAACTGATACTCTCCCTTGGTTTTCTCTGCTCATGGTATCCTGGTCTTGTAGCTATCTGGCAGGCCAGTGCACTTCCCTCACACCATTCTTTTGGATGTGTGGTCATCATGAATCAGGTACTTATTTGTAAGCCACTTGTTATTTTTCTCTCATTTGCTTGATTTTGTTAAACTAATAAATTATGTAAAAATACTCATTTTTATGAAGTTGAGTGCTTTGGAAATATTCAACAAAAGTGAGTCACTGATGAATATTGGTAAGATGACTGCAAAAGATTTGGAAAGAAATTGTAAAAATATAGAAACATTCTGCCCTCAAGAGTGTTTAATATTTCCGGGCTTATGCTCTTGTCCTAGTTTAGGGAAACCAAAGCTTGAAACTGTGGATGATTCACATTTGGTTATGGAGAAAGAAATCTCAGTTAGTGATCCCATAGTCAAAGGCTTTGCTCTTAAATCAATAGATTAGAAAGAATACACATTTCTGTGTTTTTATGGCAAAGTAAAATATTAAAAATAATACATAGACATCATAATGATTTCCAATTTTTAACTTTTATTTTCAGGTCACTTTAACTGTTTCGGTTAATAGATTTATTGCTAGCCTTGACCACATCAACGAGAGGGTGTCTGTATTTTGAAATACTGAATCTGCTGGAAATAAAGTAGGCGGGAACAAGGAGGGAACTGAGGGTTGGTCTAAGGATTTGCCCACTCGAGGAGAGAGATTGCTGGTGGAGGTGGCGTGTACTGTGACATTGTTTCTGTTTTATATAAATTGACAGATACAGTTGTAGTTTTGTTATGTGCAAAGATTGCACAGTGGGGGAAGTCAGTGCTTTTAGAGAATACAGCACCAGAATAACATAGTCCTCCCTTTGTTCAGACCATCACAGCTGGTCTAGAAGACAGAAAACCAACCAAGCACAGCCACCATGGATGTTAGCTTGGGCAGTTTGCAGTCAGTTTGGACCTGTGCACGTGAGCTCATTATTCACTCATGTTTTTCTTCATCACATCCTCTTTACATCTTTCCAGTGTTAGGAAACTGGGCATATCATCTTTCCCTTGCTGTCTCTCTCTCACTTCCTAAAACGATAGCTCCCGGAGGGCAGGGAACTTATTTGCTTTGGAATCTCCTGGCAAATACCTGACATAATGTAGGTGCTCAACAAATATTTGTCAAGTAAATTTAACTTTAGATACGATGGGGACTTTAACCAATACCACAATAAAAGAGACCAAGGCTGCGTGTCTGCCAAGTGCTAGATGCTATACTATGCACCTAGCATTAGAAAACAGATCCGGGTGGATGTCCACTTCTGTGATGATAAGTGAATGGAAAGTTATCATAGGAAATCTATGAAAAAGCTGTACAGAATGACAAAACAAGAGGGTGGCGTGAAGACTCTGAAGAGCAACTTGCCTGTTAAAATGATTTAGTACAGAGACCAGATGAAAATTTTTAAAAAGACAAAGGACTTGGCAATTCTCAAAAAGTTTTAAGAGTCCTGACCCTAAAGAAATATGAAACAGAAGTTAAAAAGCGGGAATGAAAAGATGACAAGATGATTTGGAAGAGGGGGGGATGAGATAAGGAAAGATTCCGTGGGGGAAATAGCAGATGGTCTGCACTCGAGATGGGAAGAGAGAAGTTGACACTGAGAGAGGGCATCAGTGACAAGAAAAGAAATGCCCAGGAGATAATCTTCTAAGAACGTAGAAAAAGGCAAACTCATGGAAAGAATGAGAAAGAAGATGATAGGTTTGGAGGACAGGCTTCCAACAAAAGAATTAAAGCTCTTTAGGGAAAAAAATACAGCAGAGGCAATGATCAAAGATAAAATTGATGAAAAGTTTTCTGAGCGAGCTAAGAAGGCCTCTCTTTATAGATGAAAAGGATCAAGTGCTGGCAATACAAATGAAAAGTGTCACCCCCCTGCACACCTTGGTAACAGTTCAATTAAAAAGGAAGGAGGACATATTGTAAAGGTGCCCAGGCAGAAAGACAGAGAGTGAGGGTATAATACGGAAGAAAAGCTGCTCCAGACCTTCTCCTATGACAAGAAGACGATGAAATTGTGAAGTCGTTTTATACTCCCAAGTTGTCTTTCATATGTGAAGGCATAAGAAGACATTTTCAAATACGAAGACACTTACAAAACAGACCACAGGCACTCTTCCTTTCTTTTTAAAAATAAAATTTAAAAATATTCTTGATAAAGTCAACTCAGCAGACTGCTAGATGAATCAAAATGACAAATTAAAAAATGAGGGAGTAAAAGGGCATTGGAAGCAGTTTGCCATGATGAAATCCAAACCGTTATTTCCAACTTTATTCTCCAACTGGAGGTAGAAATGTCTGTTTAGTTGAGGTAGAACTTTCATCATATAAGAGCAGTTTTCTAACAATTTTCCTCCCTGTACATCTGAAAGAGGTAGAAAGGCACCTACAACATTCTGAGTAATTATGTTGTGTCCAGAAGAAAAACAGAAGCTTCTGGGGGAGGGATCGGTCCTACTCTGTGGTCTTCATTCAGTCCCAGCGTGCTGTTAACTGCTCAGGTGTCCATCTGTGCTGAGACAGGACACTGGCTTCCTGACCCGCCTGCCCACAGGTCAGGGGCATGGCTCTGTGGGCGTGGCCCGCTAGCACCTCTATGTTGGAGTGTTTAAAGCGGAACCCTTCCTCCCCACTTGATTCTGTTCTGTGGTCCCAAGCTCTTTCAACTTTAAAATGATCATGTATTCTAATTTTTTATTAGTAGCCTGTTTTACTCTCAAAAGTGTATGAATTTGAACAATAAATAGGAGGGGAGGGGAGGGGGGGACAGGTGGTTGGAGGGCAATTGGTGGAATCTCACCTACTGTGCATATTGCAAGGGTACATGTCAAATATATTAATAGTAGAGTATAAATGTCTAAACACAACAATTAAATACATGAGGTGAACACTACGTTAACCAATTTGATATAAACATTCTGAATGGTATATAAAATCAGCACATTATACCCCATAAATGCAGTAATGTACACAGTTATGATCTAATAAAAAATAAACTAATACTAAAGAAGAAAAAAATAAATAAGAAGGGTTATCTTGATCATGTTTGCCTTTTCTCTTTCACTCTCAACTTGTATCCAAACACGTGCTAGACATTCTCATTCATCCTATTAAAGGTATCTTAAATTTGTCCACTCCTCTTCATCTTTGATGCCACTACCCTGCTTCAGCTTGGTACTTTCCCTCCCCTGAGTGACAGTGACAGCCCTGTGACAGGTGTCCCTGACTCACACATTTGGTGGAGAGATTAAATAAGGTTAACTAACTTCATAGTATAGCACCTAGCACTTGGCAGACACGCAGCCAATGATGTTTTGATATTGTGACTCTTTAAGCTCAGAACCCTCCCTTTTTTCCCCAGTTGTCCTAAGGATAAACTTCATACTCTTTACCATGGCTTTTATGTCTGCATTTTGGGTTCTCTGGAATCATCTTTCAGGTCACCTCAGCCTGCACTATGTGCTCCAGCCCCAGAACAATTATTTTCAGATAATTATGCGTACAGAGAACTATGAATTCTCTCTATTGCCTCTAGAGACCTTTGCTGCCTGGAATAAAATAAAACGAAATGCTCCTTCCCCAACTCCAGGTGCATGTGTATGCTCACACACCACACACGCACCGTCTGCCTGATTAATTTCTGATTGTCTTTTCTGTCCTCTCCTCTGGAAACTTTCCTGGGCATCCTTGGGTCAGGGCGAGGTGTCATTCTCACAGCCTCCATGGGGCTATGTGTTTCCCTACTGTCTTCCCTGTACCGTACGTGTAATGTTCCTCCAGGAGGATTAGCTTGAAATCCCTTGAGGTTCTGGGCTGGGTCTTGTTCATCATTTTAACACCGTGGTCACTGAGGAAAGTGGCCTAGTGCCGGGAGCGCTTGAGCTGGGAATTGCACTGAAGGTAACCTGTCCTGCAGAAATGATCAGATGCAGGACAAAGATATACATTTCAGCTTTGCTTATCATAGAACAAATTATTTTATTTTATTTTATTTATTTTATTTATTTTATTTTATTTTATTATTTTATTTTTTATTTTATATTGACAGCCTCAAGCTGTCACCCTGGGTAGAGTGCTGTGGCATCACAGCTCACAGCAACCTCCAATTCCTGGGCTCAAGCGAGTCTCCTGCCTCTGCCTCCCAAGTAGCTGGGACCACAGGCACCCCCCACAACGCCCGGCCATTTTTTGGTTGCAGCCATCATTGTTGCTTGGTGGGCCCGGGCTGGATTCGAACCCGCCAGCTCAGGTGTATGTGGCTGGTGCCTTAACCTGTTGAGCCACAGGCGCCGAGCCAGAACAAATGTTTTAAAAGGCTTATAATTTAAATCTTTATAATAAGTAATAATGAGGTCAAATAGTCTACATTCTTAAAGTTTTATTTAAAGTTTGAAAATAGGTACCTAGGTTTTCATTTGTAAAAATGAAAGTATGGGGTCCGTAAATTCTGAGGTTTTATCCTAAATGTTTATGACATCTGCCTTTCAAGTGACGTGAAGGAAATGAAAATGACTTGTTTGAATTGAAAACGTTGGGAGTAGTTGAGGGAAGTATGGAAGAAGTGCTTGGTACATGGGTGTTTGCTAAATTGATAACTAAAACTTAAGAAGAAGGTAAAAATTATGAGGAAAGGTATGTGTAATATTTTCTGGAATATTGAGCAGTTTGTCTACAATGATGAAACTCTTTGGGAAGGTTTTTTATTTAGGATTACATCTTGCATTTATTGTTGTTAAGTTGAAGCCTGTGGTACTTGTTGGCCTCCCTGTTACACAGTATTACTTCTTGTACAGATAGTGTTAGATTTTGTATCGCATCCCATTGCATATAGCAGAAACCTTGTTGCAATGGTGTCCCCAGAAAGCCTTTTGTTTTTCTTAAGAGCAAGTTGATCAAGGGAGGCATTCCAGGGCTTGTGATGTGTTCTGTGGCAGTGGTCTCCAATCTTTCTGGCACCAGGGACTGGTTTTGTGAAAAATAGTTTTTCCATGGACCACAGAGGCGGGGGAATGGTTTGGGGGTGCTTCCAGCACATCACAGCTCACCTCAGATCATCAAGAAGGGTATAATCTAGATCCCTCGCGTATGCAATGTATAGCAGGGTTGCGCTCCTCTGAGAATCTAATGCCTCCTTGGTGTGACGGGTGGAGCTCAGATGGTGATGTGAGCAATGGGGAGTGGCTGTAAACACAGACGAAGCTTCACTTGGTGCTCAACCTCTTACTCTGTGGCCTAGTTCCTATCAAAACAAAGCAAAAACCTCCTTCCCCAACTCCACACACATAAACACACACACACACACCCCATTTGCCTGATTAATTTCTGATTGTCACAGACACCCCACCCCGCTGGTCCCTAGCAGAGGTTGGGGACCCCAGTTCTATGGTATTATCAAAGGTCCAGGCTGCCTTTACCTGTGAGTTCTGCCACCGTTAGCCTGTGGCTCTTGTTCTGTAGACTCCTGGTGTCTCCTCCCTTTTCATACACTTGAGTCTCTTTTTCATGCAGAAAGGGGATACGTATAGGAGGAAAGTTATGCCAGTTTTGATTTTGCTATCTTTTGTTAAACTGGGGACACAGTAACTTACTTAGAATCTCCATTGAGTAGAGTTGTACTTACATGTCATTGGCGAGAACTTTGCCACAGAACACACCTACCATGGGGGGCTCGTTTTGATTTTCTATGCTAGCACTGTTTCCATCCCAAATAAAATTGGGTTTCTAATCAGGAAAGGATTAGGGTCATTAACTAAATCAAAGAGCATTTCCCAGAGTTTTAGATTCGGCTCCTGTCCTCGCTCCCTCAGTCCAGAGACTGCAGTATGTTCTGTACCCTGTAGAGACAGGTCTGTACTGACTAAATCAGTCCTGGGTGCTAGAAATTTCTTGAAAACTTGTTCTCAAGATTTACCAGTTATGTAGGAGAATCATATCAAACAATTCCAATTATCAATGAAACTGAGACATTTTCAATTTATTCCAAAACCAAAATACAATTGGATCCTGCAAAATGAAGAGTTACATAGTTAAGGATAAGGAATAGACTACTCATATGCAGAAAAATAGGTTTAATAGGGCTAGAATGGCTGTGAGTGTCGGTAATATAATATTGTAGTTTTTTGAAAGGTTTTGAATGATAATTCATTTTGTTAAAAATCCAGGAAGGAGAGGAAGTCCTCTTAGGGATAGTAGGGTGAGAAGAATCGTTGCGATAAGCACTAGTGTTTTGTTTTATATGTAGGATAGGGATAGTGTTGATTAAAAGATAAAGTAGGAGCTCATCAAGTAAAAGCGTGTATATGCTAGTGGGGTTTGGGGTATTCAACTATTATGAAAATGAGAGTACTCTTACAAATTTACTCTTTCTTAGTGACCTATTAAACTATAGTTATTTATTCTTTGGCTCCCAACATCATCCGTTTCGTGACAGATCTATTTTTCATTTCTGTGTTTTCATCTTTGATTCTCTCATCCCTTGATTCTTTCTCTTTCAGAATCAACATAGGTAGACTCGCTTCCAAATGGTCTATAACTTCTAATCTGCTGCTAAACTGCCCCGGAAACAAGTGCTCATTTCCTATCTGAAATCTTCAGGGGTAAATATATTGTGGACTCAGAATTCTTTTAATTTGAAGAAAGCAAATGGCATATGTGGTCTGTTTTAAAATTCTGAACATTCAGATCAAATAGGATAAATAAAGATTCTATAAAGCTTCATGTCAGTTAAGTTTAGGTTTTTTTACCCCCAGATAAATGTAGAAAAAGCATTTTTTTTCCCCCTAGAGCTTTATGGAATTCACAGTTTAGAGATTTTAAATCTGTAGAGTAATGGTTTGGGAGAATCATGAAGTTGCATAAAATAATTAGCAAGTTTTCTAAAAATGACAGTGAGGCAGAAGCCACTTTGCCGCTTCGGGGATTCAACTTTTCTCCTCTGTTCTGATTCCCTCTATTTCAAAAGTCTGTACAAAAATGTCTTTCTCTCAAGAACCGTTTGCTAGCTGAGCAATGCCGCCCCTTTCCCCCTTTGCACCACATTCTCTTAAGCACCTCAGTGTTAAGGTGTTGACTTTTTTTTTTTTCCTTTGCAAGAGTCTTTTCCTTTACTGAGTGCTTTAGTTTCCCAGATGTACTTCAAGCTTCCACATTATCAGAATTCATTTTTTTTTAAATTTCTTATTCCATTCTTTTACCTTCTGAAATAGAACATTTTACAATTCTCACATCAGGCAGTTTAACGTTTTTGACATAAGTATATATTAATTATATGTACATTATTTTTACTGACTTTTAAATGTTTGAGATAATGTTTTTCAGGAGGCTCTGATCTATCTCATGTTAATTTTTGAGTGATATATAGTATGGGATTTGCCTACTTAATGCTTTCAAGACATGGTATCCTAAGTCTTTCTTTGCATCAATTTCATCTGAACTTTTAAAGAATATTTCTTCAGGACTTTATAATTAGGCTGCTGTCATTTTGTTCCTAGGTACAGAATTATCTTAGATATTATTTGTGGAAGTGATTAAGATTGCATTTCAAATCATGGTTTCAAGCTATATTTCTTGAAAAACAAGGACAAAGTAGTTTATTGTTCAGGGAACACCTGCTCAATTGCCTGGTTATTCTATGTTTTAATTGCCCTTTTATTGTTTATATTTTAAATCAAACATTCCTAAATAGCTGCGTGGTTCTAGTTTATTATTGTCATGTTATTATATAATGCGTTAACACATTGTGTTATAGTTGTGTGGTTTGTGTGATGAGATTAAAGCTATTTTACTTGTTTCTGATAATATCTTGACCCATCAAAGACCATAATTAGGGACGTGCAGAAGATGGGGAAGAAAGCATGTGCCCCTATATAGAGAATTAAGATATTTTCATATGTTACAATATGAAGGCAGAATTTGCAATAGTACTGCCTATAATCTAGGAAGGCCTATAATAATTTCTAGTAAAGGTATTTAGAAATACATAACTTTAAACTTTAAAAAATCCTTTGGGAGGAGGTGAGAGGATGTCAAAATATATCTGATACTTGTTTTGGTGTGTCTGCTAGATGATGTGAATGTTGAGTGATTCTTTTCTGTTGCTGCTGTAGTATTAAAGCTTTTGCACTCATTAGTTGAAGTTATGTACAACACTAGGAAAGTATTAAAGTAAATTAAATAATCTGGACTATGAGTGATTTTTTTTTTTTGAAGTGATTCAGGTTGGGGTGAGAGTAATTGACCATTACATAAGATTCCTTAAATAGTTTTCCTTCTCTTTAGTTTTCTTTGCAAACCTCGTTTCCTAGACAATTTCTGCCTCTTTTCCTCCCTGTATCCATCATGCCTTCTGAAATTGCTAACAGAAAGCTAATTAACTCAAGGCAGTTCAGAGCATAGACTGAAGTGATGTGGCATATTTCAAAGTCTTCCATTCTTCTGAACCAGATTTTTTTTCCTTCTAAATGCAGATTAATAAAGCGTGCACTACAAGAGGAACAAGGAAAAGGATTTTAGTGAAGGTGTCCTGATCCTGAAAAAGTCAGGGAGGGCTTCAAGCCCATCTTGGACTTCAGAGCACTTCACAACTTTGTGGTAAAAGACAAATTTTAAATAGAGCCTTTGGACTCATTTATTTCATCCTTATTTGGAGAGTAGCATTATTTTATTTTAGTTTATTTTACTTCTCTATTTTATTATTTTATTTTATTTTTAGGCAAGAAAATTGTGTGTGAAGTCAGGCTACTTTTTCAAGCTAAAATGTGCCTGGGTATCAGATTTGTTGCAGGCACTTAATACGCACTGAAATTATTATAGGTTTGGTTGACTCGTGTGTTTTTCTTCGAAATGTGTTCTTTATGCCTTGTGACGTTGTGTTTGCGTTGACTGTGAGTGATGTTTTCTCTAGTGTTTAGTATCTTCTTTAATCAGTTCATTGGGTTGTATTGTAGGGAGTCTTTCTCAGGACCAATATTCTTTCTAAAAGTGCTTTGAAATAGAAAGTGGTTTGTGTTCTACTGTTTTCATATTTTTACCACTTATAGGATGACTCAACTACCATGAAGAGATAAAGCACCAATAAAGACTTGTTTTCCCCTCTGTTCACCTGGAAACCTCACACAAGATAGATTTCATTTGTCAACACAGATACCCAAAGTGACTACAAGCCAATTTGCCATTTCTGTCCTTAACAACAAAACAATCTTACTTTACGTTGTTAACTTTGAAAGTCTTTTTTATTTGTGAAAATTAGCCTGTTTATGTACTCTGTGTTCCACCAAAGTTACACCGTTATATTCGTTGGGGAAATGAAGTTTTCTTCCAGTAGATGAAAATTACATTTTGATTGAACATCATTCCTTATGCAGTCACCCATAAATATAATGTGTTTCCCTGTCTTTTTAGAAATAGCTACAGATGTGATTTTTGAATTGACAAGAAAATAGAACATCTTAATGTTTTAGGTAGAACAGATGGTATTTTTGTTTTAGGCAGAACTCTGAGTGAAAAGCAGCTTAATTGGTGACAAGACTCTTGGGGTCAGCTGAATTATGTACAGTTTTTGTGTTTGTTTCTTTTTATCACTTTGGTATCACACATTTTAGAATACTTATAAAGGAATATTTATCCTTTTCATTGACTTACTGTTTTCTATTGTACACTGGAAATAGTCGGAAGAGTTTTCAGTCCTCTCTTGTTTATAAAAATTAAAATACTACGTGTTGTTGCTAATTTGATGGGGTTTGTGGTTTTTAGAAATGCTTTTTGCCTTGTGGAAAAATCTCTGAAATTTGCACTTGTACTTTTGAGGATTAGCACTTTATTTGTAGTATTGAGTTGCATTTGTAACTAAAAATTCTGTCGACATTTATGATACCAGCTCTTGTATTTCCATACCATAGAGCTCTGGGTAGTTCTTGTCATCTGCTATCTGGAAGGAGCATTTGTTGGGAAGGGAACCTTGTGTGGAGAGTTCAATCTCCGATTCTAGTCCCATCTCTGTCACAAGCCATCTCATATTTTTGGAACTTCATTTTCATTAGCTTATATATGTTGGGGGAGATAGAGTTGAAATAGGTGATCTCAAGGCCAAATCCAGTTGACAATGGTTTTCTTGTCAAAATATATGAATCATATATAAGACATTCAGGTGGATAAATACCAGGAAAGGACATTTTGGATTCTAAAACTTTAGGAAATAGCCAAATGTTTCTAATAACTGGGGCATAGAATAAATAAACTGTCTTCCAATTTCCAATATTGCAAAATGAAGATCTATGATTTAGCATATTCCCTTCTTACCACCTCTTATAAACAGTAAGAACTTCCTGAAAGAACTCTTTGTATTATCATCCCAGGAACCAGGAGGAGTAGCCTAATCTGCATCACCATTCCCGCATAGAAACCCCCTTTATCCCAGCAGGTAAGGGGGTTCTAGAGGAATACCATTGCAGCCCATGAGGCTGTGTTCAGAGGGGTGTGGGCAGCTGGTGGTATTCCAGTGCTGCTGGTGGTACGCTGTCAAGGGCCTTCCCCACAGCAGGACAGCATCCCCCTCTCCCAGCTCCATGCTGCCTCGAGCCCGCATACTGAGTTTGAGTCCTGGCACTACCACATTACTGGCTACCTCACTATGATTAGGATATAGAGTCAGTCTGTGTATCTGTCAAACGGGAATAATTTTAGGATGTCATAGGGTGATTATATAGCTGGAAGGAGTTAATTCGGATAAAGCATATTCAGTATACTCATCACTGTTTGAAAGGCTCATTAAGTGCTGTGGTGGTGATGATGATGATGATGATGATGATGACGACAACCATAACATCTGAAAAACTGTCTACCAATAGCTAAGTGTAATTGACATAAATATACCAAAAACATTCCTTTAATGCAACTTGGTATTTGATTTGCTGCTTTGTCTATTAGTGAATATTTCCTATCATACAACTTTCTAGAATATTTACTTAGTCATGTCACACTTTTCATCTAAACTAAGAAATTTTATTAGTAGTATTTTATGAAATTGGATTTGTGAAGAATAAGAGAGTTACAGAAATTACTTCGTTGATACCAGCAGTTTTAAGTGCTGCTCTCATATATTTTTTTTTATTTCAAAATATTATGGGGGGTACAACTATCCTTGTTTATCTGGATTGCTTTTATGAAGTCTGAGACCTGGTTATAAGGATGACTGTCACCCAAACAGTATTCATTGTCCCCATTAGGTAGGTTATTTCCTATCTCTTCTTCCTATTTCCCCCTGTTTGATTTCCATTGAGTTTTACTTCCTTCTGGGCACGTGTGTTCTCCTGGTTAGTTCTAATTTGATAGCGAGTACTTGTGGTGTTCATTTTTCCATTCTTCAGATACTTCCCATAGGATAAAGGTCTCCAGTTCTGTCCAAATTGCATAAAGTCATTTTCTTCATGGCTGTGTAATACTCCCTGGCATACATGTACCACATTTTGTTAATGAACTCATGAATTGATGGGCACTTGGGTTGACTCCACATCTTCACAATTATGAATTGTGTTGCAATACACATTCAAGTGTAGGTGTCTTTTTGATATAATGATTCTTTTAATTTCAGAATATTACAGAGGTACAAAGGTTTTGGTTACATGAATTAGTTTTGTAAAGTACAGTTATAAATGTGTCCCTCACCCAGATTGTATGCACTTTCCCTGGTTGGTGTGGTTTTACCCCTTCCCTCCTACACCCTCCCACTTGCTTTCTGCTGAGTTTTACTACCATATGTGCACATGGGTATTGATCAATTAGTTCCAGTTTAATAGTGAGTGCATGCAGTGTTTGTTTTTCTATCTTACGTTATTCACTTAAAAGAATGGTCTCCAGTTCCATCTAGCTTGTTACAAAAGGTATTAGGATTTTTATGGCTGTGTACTACTCTGTGGTATGCGCATACCACATTTTATTAATCCACGCTTGTATTGATGGGCACTTGGGTTGATTCCACAGTTTTTTGAATCACGCATACATGTCCTTTTGTTTTTGTTTTTGTTTTTTTTTTAATTTTTATTAAATCATAATTGTGTACATTGGTACAATCATGGGGCACAATGTGCTGACTTCATATACAATCTGAAATATTTTCATTGAACTATTTAACATAGCCTTATGGTCTTTTAATCACTATATGAAGACATTTATATTCTACATTTAGTAATTTTCACTTGTACCCTTGTAAGATGCACCGTAAGTGTGATCCCACCTACATGTATACCATGGAATCCTATGCAGCCTTAAAGAAAGATGGAGACTTTACCTCTTTTGTGTTTTCATGGATGGACCTGGAACATATTCTTCTTAGCAAAGTATCTCAAGAATGGAAGAAAAAGTATACATGTCCTTTTGATATAATGACTTTTTTTCCCCTTCTGGTAAATACCCCAGTATTGGTATTGCTGGATCAAATGATAGATGTACTTTTAGTTCTTTGAGGTATTTCCATATGGCTTTACATAAAGATAGTTTGCAGTTGCACCAATAGTGTAGTCTTTTCCATGCCAGCATCTGTTGTTTTGAGCCTTTTTAATAAAAGCCATTCTAATACCTCATTGTGGTTTTAGTTTGCATTTCCCTGATTAGTGATGTTGTTGAGTATTTTTCATACATCTGTAAAACTTTTAAAAAGCTTCTGTCATGTCTTTGGGCCACTTTTAATGAGGCTGTCTTTTCCTTGCTGATTTTGAGTTCTTTGTAGATTCTGGTTAATAGCCCTTTAGCTACTCTCTTAGTTTGATTTCTGTTTTATTCTAGTTTATTCAAATGTGACCTAAGAAGATACATGGTATGATTTCAGTTTTGTTTTTTTATTTAATTTGTTGAGCCATGTTTTGCAACCTAAAATACAATCAGTGTTGGAGAATGTTCTATATGCCGATGAGAACAAAGTCTGTACAGTAGTTTTGGGGTATGGGATACTGTAAATGTCTGTTAGGCTCGTTTGTTCTAGAGTCTCATTTAAGCCCAGAGTTTCTTTATTTTCTACTTGGATCACCTGTCCGATTCTGTCAGTGGGGTGTTGAAGTCCCCCAGAAATTACAATGCTGGTGATAATCTTTTAGGGTTTGTTTTATGATTTTATGAATCCAGGCGCTCCTGTGTTAGGTGCATAAATACTTAGGATTTGTATATCTTCTTGTCAAATTGCTCCCTTTGCCATTTATGATGATCATCTCTGTCTTTTCTGTTGTTGATTTAAAGTCAGTTTTATCTGATATCTGCACTCTTGTGGTTTCCAAGGAATATTTTTTTTCCATCTCTTAACTTTGAGTCTGTAACAGTCTTTGTGGCTTAGCTGTATTTCCTGGAGACAACAGATACTTAGCTTGTATTTTTTTTATCCATTCCACCAGCCTGTGTCTCTTCAGAGGGTAATTCATACCATTCATGTTTGTTGATGGAATTGCTATGTGGGCTATTATTCTGTTAACCCTGATTGGGAATTCCATATTGCTTTGTTTTGCCTCTTGAACCATTGGTGTATATGAGCTCTAAGCGTCAGCTTTTAGAAGGGTGGCCATGTTCAGTTTCATTTATAATGCAGTTCTGAGTATTTCCTTCAGGACAGGTATGGTCTTGAAAAATTCCCTCAGTGTTTGCTTATCTGGAAAAGTCTTTATTTCTCCTTCATTTATGAAATTTAGTTTTGCAGGATACATAATCCTAGACTGGCAGTTGTTCTGCTTAAGAAGGCTGATGATGGACCCCATCCCTTATGTCTTGTATGTTCTCATTGTTCTCAGTTGAGATGTCTACAGTTAGCCAGATGGGTTTTTCTCTGTAAGATGCTTAATGTTTTCACCTGATGGCTGATTGGAATTCCTCCTTCGTGTTGACTTTGGCCAGTCTGATGACTACGTATCTTGGTTATCAACTCTTTGCTGTGAATCGCCTGGGTGTTTGCTGAGTTTTTTGCACCTAGATGTCTGAATCTCTAATAAGACTAGTGAAATTTTCCTAAATTATTCCCTCAAATAGCATTTCCAGCCCTTCTGTGTTTTCTTCGTCAACCCCAGAGATGGGTATGATTCTTGTATTTGGCTATTTTGCATAATTCCATATTTCTTATGGGTTTTATGCATTCCTCTTAATTATCTATTTATCTGTCTATTCTTCACTATGTTTTGTATGTTCTTATGTGGATTTTTCATTTCTAGAAATTCTCTTTGCTTTTTCTTTAATATGTGAATCTTATTAGTGAATTTTTCATTCATTTTCTGAAATGTTTCCTTGGTTTCTTTGAATTAGTCTACTATTTTCTCTTGGATTTCATTGAGCTTTCTTAATAATTCATATTTGTGATTCTTTGTTTGTCATTTCAGTATTTTCATTTTAGTTGGTATCTATTGCTAGAGAGCTAGTATCCCTTTTGGGGGACAGAGTCTTTTCACTCTGATTTTTCATACTTCCAGAGTACTTTTGCTGATTCTTTCTTGTCTGGAGCAGTGATTGCTTCTTATTTTGGGGTTTTCTTTTTTTCAGATGGGGCTTCACACACATACACATACATGCCTGCATACACACACAGGTGTCTTTTTAGCATATGTTGGTTAAGAACCTTTGGCCTTATTTGTCAGTGCTTTGATGGCAATCTGGGTTTTGGATAGATGCCTTGGTTAGATGTCCTTAGTGTGGTGGTTTTCTCTATTGATAGTTGTTTGTAGACTATAGCAGTGGTGAGCCAAATGTGTGCACAGATTCCCTATTAGCTTTGATCAGAGATTATGGAGGTTCTTGAAGTTCTTTCCTTTCTCTAGCCCTCTGGTCTTTTTAACAGTGTGAATTGTATAGGCCCGGCCAGTTAAATCTCTGAAACCATAGGTGGTGCTTGTGGGTAAGAATCAACCTCACCCTGTATTATTGAGTCAGTAAATGCTGTAAAGGGCTGTGCAAATTGACTTCCCTGCCATTGGGAATGGACAAACTGCAGTGTTGTTTTTATGACCTGTGATAAGCTGTAGTCTCTGACCCCCCACCCCCCGAAGCCTCAAATGCCCCAGGTGATGGGTGGGGCCCTGGAACTTCCAGGTGAGGCTGGCAGGGCTGGCTTGGGTGAGCCTGCCATCAGGCTGCACACCAGCTGGTCAGGTAGCTGTTTTGACAGTGTTCAGAAGTTTGCTCCCAGCTTCTGGGGAAGGCCTCTAGGGAGGGTCTCAAGTGGTCCTTCCTAGCTAGAAAGTCTGCTGTTAGAAATGGGAGTTGTCTGAGATTCACAATCTGGCTGTCCAGCTCTCAACACCCCTCCCCCACCCACCTCCTTCTCTAACCTGTTAATGTGCATCTCGGCAAAACATCAGTGCACAGAGAGCTCCCTAATTAGGCACACCTAGTCTATTACAAGTCCTCTAGAGAAGAGGTGTGGGCCACACTCTCTGGAGAGGCCTCAGCTTGGGGCACATGCCTGCTAGAGGTGGCTGCTTGCCAGATTTTCTGCACAGACTGCTCTCCCAGTTGGAGTGGGAGAGGAGGGGCTGTAGCTCCTGGTCAGTCCAAGCACCTGACACCCTGCACCTGGTTGCTGTGGCTTCTAGCAGTGAACTCTTCCTTGGTGATGGACCCATACCTAATTCAACATGGAAGTTTTCCTGTAGGGGAGATGGGCACTCTTCCAGATTGCCACGTCTTGGAACTCCACAGTATTCTCCGATCGGTTCTATCCATGAAGGCTCCCTCACTACCTTAGCCCAACTCCCAGGCCAGCCCCCCTCCCTGTCCCCCAGTAACCCACTCAAGTGGGGGGCATGAGATCTGTTCTGCTTGTCTGATCCACTGGAGTACAACTCTGCAAAACACCAGCAGGCAGGAAACCTTCGAACCAGGCACACTGGGTCCATTGCAAATGTCTCTGGGGAAAAGGGTGAGTCCCACTCTCTGTGGAAACCTCAGCCTGTATTATGCTCCCACTGAGGAGAGGTGGTCACTTGCCAAATTCTTGGCTCAAACTACTTTCCAGATCACAGGTAGGGGAGGGTGGAGAAGGAAGTGTCTGAATGGAAGAAAGCCAGCTTTCTGACCTCTTGCAGCACTCTCCTTGGAGGAGAGCCCCCACAGAATGTCCACGTCACGGGATCGTGAACATTTCCCTGCTACTAGATGTTTGCTCCCATGCCTGGGCTCATGGGGATGGGAAAACCTCCAAGAAACTTGGCAGTCCACAGGTCACTGAAGGCTCTGGAAGGGAAAGAGGGATCCCTCCTAACCCTTTGGTTGGCATCTGAGTCTCTGATATATTTTTTCCTTTTTCTTTGATTTTGTTCCTTCTCTGTTTCACAGTTTTCCTCTGTGAAGTCCCGGCAGCCTCCTGCACTTCTCTGTGTGATCTACACCTGATCTTCATCTTTCCTCTCTTTTATCTGAAGTCCTGTCTTTCTTCCTGGAGGGACCTGCAAGCAGTGTCTCTAGTTGGTCATAGTCCCCTGTCATTGTTGTTGCTGTGCACTTGTTTACCTTTCTTTTGAATCTTATCCTTGCAAACAATTTTCCAGGGATGATAGATTTATATTTTTGTCCATGACTTTTAAGACAGCTATGTCTCCCAAATATTGGAAAAATGGTGAAATAAACTGTTATGTATTAGGAAAATAGATAACATTTATACACTATTCAGGAAAAAAGCCTAATTTGTATTGCTAAGAGATGTGTTCTGTACCTTAGTGTGGTTAATCAACTGTAGCTCCCAGAAGCCATCTTTCTTTTTTCCCCCCTTGCGAATGAAAATTTTAGTATTTGCCATATAAGGTAGAGTCTGAGGACTAGGAAGTGGATATCATGAGGGGTCATTATGCCTCCTACCATATCTGGAAATCTGATTTTTACAGTTTCACAGTAAAGGTAGATTCTGAGTTGCAGGTAATTAATGTAGAAACTGCAAGACAAATCTGTGAATGTTCCTCAGGGATGTCTAGGCTGATACAAGACTTCAAGAAATGTAAACCTAGATTTATCACCTTCGACTCGAAACCCCCTTCCAGTGCCTATCCTTTAAGTGTCTAATCATGGTCAGTGGGGCCACCATATCTAATCCACCCTAACTGGAACCCAGGAGTTACAGGAGACTTTTCCTCTTTTTGAGCACCCAGCCTTCTCAAAGGAATCCAAAAAAAATCCCAACGGATAAGCTATTATGTGAGTTTTCAGTTTCCTTCCTATTGTTCTATTTCTACCACTCCTCTGAGATTTTCACCTTCCCTACCTAGGCTGTCTACATATTTGGTCTTCTTCCTTTAGTCTTCACCCCTTTAATCCTTCTCTCACCTAGCAACTAGAAGTAGTATTAAAAATGAACATTTGACAATGTTAAACATTCACTATCAACTACATAATAAGGTCCAAGCTCTTTGCCATGATTTAAAGACACCCCACTCCTTAATATGACTTGGGATGTATATCTCTCTTTTCACATATTTGCATTTTAGAGGTTCACTGTACTATGTGGCTTCTAGTGCTTTTGAATGGCCTCTGTGTCCTGAAAAGAGTTGTAGAATATTCACTGATAATCCCAGAATCTAGATGAAGTATCTATTAAGTTTGTTTCTCTTTTAGAATTTTATATAGCTTTATATTTCACTGATCATTTTGTATTTAATTCAGCATTTCCTTCATATTTAATAATATAACAAACATTTTGTTGTAGTTTCAAAAAATATTCATCCGTATTTAATGGCTATTAATAGTCCAACTCATAAGTGCACTTTTAGTTATTAATTTGTTCCCTCAATTTAATATTATACTCATTAGCTAATAAATACACTTTTTTGAATAGTTTTGTTTAGATAATTAGATTGTTTCGATATGAAATATGGCTTAAATATTCTGTATTTCTAGTTTTCGTCTTATGAATTTCTAGAGGTAGGAATATTAGATTAAAAGGCAGAGACTATTTTTAAGTTACATTTTTTCTGATTATAAAATTATGAATATTAGAAACAAGATATTTAGAAATCATGAATAATAATGAATTAAAATGCCACCATGTAACAATGACTATTGTGAACATATTGGTAAGTTTCCTTCAAATTCATTTTTCTCTTCTTTTTTGCCTTTCTTTAGATCAAATTACTGTATTATCATATATTTTTATCCTAACTGATTAGTTATAGATGGCACCAGCGACTGGTTTCATGGAAGACAATTTTCCATGAAAGGGGGTGGGGTGTAGGGATGGGTCAGAAGTTAGTATTTGCCATATAAGGTAGAGTCTGAGGACTAGGAAGGAATTCTGTGCAGCCTGGTTCCTCACAAGCCCAAGCCGTGGACCACAGACCACAGAGATCCAGTGATTTTAAGAGTTAAGCCTAAAAACAGGGACAAAGACTAAATATATATTTTATAGTATCACAGGAAACACCTTTTTAAAAAACTATTTTATAGTATCATGGGAAGCATCATTTATTTGTTAACTTTAATAAAAAAATTATCCTTTTTTTTCTGTTTGAATGTTTATATTTCTATTGATTTATAAGAGCACTTCACTGGTTTCTCTAATTACTTTGGTTTTTTTTTTAGGGACAGAGTCTTTCTTTGTCAGCCTCTGTAGAGTGCTGTGGCGTTACAGCTCACAGCAACCTCCAGCTCTTGGGCTCAGGCAATTCTCTTGCCTCAGCCTCCCAAGTAGCTGGGACTACAGGCGTCCGCCACGATGCCTGGCTATTTTCTTGTTGCAGTTTGGCCAGAGCTGGGTTTGAACCCGCCACCCTCGGTATGTGGGGCCAGCGTTCTACTCACTGAGCCACAGGCACCACCCATTCTCTAATTACTTTTAAAGTTTTTATTCTTTAATCTTGTTTCTTAAGGTAGAAAAAATATTAGGCTTTTGTTATCCATATCTGTCAGCTTTTTACTTTTGTTTTTTGATGATGTTTAGAAAGACCTTATGTATCACAAATGACACATTTTTCTACTAATTTCTTACCATTTTTTGTTTTTATGGTGATTTGGAATCAGTGTTGTCACATTGTTTTAATGCCTCCCTTTAATCTTTTGTCTACTTACTGGGTACGTTACAGGATTGGTTTGTCCAGTTCGTGATCCTTTTCCTTCTTTCACTTTCCTCCTAACAAAAAGGTTTCAGTGGGATTATGGTTGAATCATAAGATTCATGAGTTAATGTTGGGAGAAGTTTTTTTTTTTTTTTTGGCAGCATTATTCTATTTTTCTTTCTTGGAAAGGTCATATGTCTCTCCATTTATTCATTTTTTATGTCACTCACTGAATTTTTATATATATATGACCTGTTCATTTGATATAAAATTAATTTTCTATTTAGATCAGTCTCCTGATTTTTAATTATCCTAACTGCCCCTTTGTTTGTACTAGGGGTACTAGATGGTACCCTTCTTTCTGTTTTCCTTGCTTTTTAATGTGGTCATAAGCCATATGGTTAGGTCGTAGGTGTGTATATTCTCTGCACTGCTGCAGTTATTCCCCCTCTGCACTGCCATAGTATGGAAACCCTTACATCAGGGTATAGGTGTTGTCCCATGTATGATTTTGTTAATTTTGTTTAGGTAGATCTACAAGGGCCTTACACAAAAAGGATTCATGACACTGCATTCATCTGCCTTCTTTTCATCACGCCTTGCTCCATCTAGGGTGATGATGCCCCAGGGTCCTTGGTCAGGATGCCATGGGGGTCTGGAGAGGGGGAGGAGAGAAGTGAGCTGTCATTGAGATTCTACTTTATACCTGGTTTGAGCTAGGTAGTTTTCTAAACATTTTATTATTTAACATTTAGCAATTGTCTCTTCTCTTGATTTTTATAGATGAGGATATTAAATCTTGGGGAAATGAAATAACTTGTCCAAAGCTTCTCCAGCTGTAAGTGACATGGTAGGGATTTGAGCTTCAGTGTCTGACTCCAGAGCCCTGGAGTCACAGATTTTTGAAGGGATTTTTGAAGTTTTAATATAGCTCGCAAAAACACGCTAGTTTTTTAATAACTTGATATTTTTCCTGATAACTAGTATGGTAAGCATTATAGTTTCAGCTTAGAAAACAAGATGGGATATATCAAAAGGACTTCAGATCTCGACATTGCAATTTTTGTTAACATATAAATCTTTGTATTTTCATATTTAGTATACTGTATAAAGCTTAATACTCTTCAGATTATGTTTTACAAGTGAGGCTACTTAGAGAAAAGGAATATGTTCTTGTTTGAAATGAATTTTTTAATGTGATGTCACTAAGATCAGACAAAATGAACTCTAGTCTTTGTTTTTAACTTTGTGATCTTGGATCTCATTCCCTCTGTCTTTACAGATGGCATAATTACTTATCTTACATTTTTGAGGAATTGAAAGCATTTTTTATGGAATCAAAATAATCAAAATGAAAATGTTTTGATAAAAATGCAGAGCTTTGCACTAGTGGGTATTATTCATAAGTGACAAATTCTCCTAGTGAAATTTTCCTGCATTAGTCATTCATCACCTATTTTTTGAACAATATTCTGTGCCAGGTACTATGGTAGGCACATGAAATTACAGTTATTTTCCAGAGAAACTTCTGGTGATTGTTTAAACTACACTTAGATAAGACTTGAAAATATTTTTCATTTTTTTAGCTTCATTACACCATCCTAAAAACATGCAGAGTTTTTTAAATGCTTCCTTAAATATTGTTTTGCTTACTTCATGCAGTGAGGTCGTAAGATGAACTCCTTAGTATAAAGTGCTCAATGTTTTGTGTTCCAGTATTCCAGTTCATAAATTTTCTTTCACAAAGATAATATATATGAACTATAAATAGCTCACATTCACCCTGAGCTTCCTGAGGAGAGAAGCTCTGTGGGGTCTTTGGCATCACCAGGAGACAGTTCTTCACAGAAGAATTTGGAGCTAAGAGAATCTCCACAGGAAACTCCAGCTGTCAAAAAGATTCTTGTATGCCTGGCTTTTGAGTAAAGTTGTTAAGAAAATGGGCCTGGAGGTAAAAGTGAGTTCTAAGCCTTGTGTTACATTTTAGCTGAGTGAGTCTTGGCAGCTCATCTAACCTTGCTGAGCCTCGGTTTCCTTGTCTGTCGTGTGGGAAGAGGAAAGCCTGTGCCTCAGACTTTGCCCCCGCAGGCTAAGGCCTGGCCTCGGTGTACAAGGAACACTCGGAATGATAATGCCTTGGTCCCTCTGACCAACACGCAGATTCCAGTCTCCTTTATTGAGTCCTGGAAGGAGCCAGTGTGGTCCTATGTATATTGTCCACATTTTAGAGGGCACTGATTAGATTTGCCTCAAAGCGTGGACTTGGGGATTGCCACATTGAGCCTTTCTTAACATGAAGTGAATTCTATAAAAGAAGTGAAGTAGTTCTGGCTCGGCGCCTGTGGCTCAACGGGCTAAGGCGCCAGCCACGTACACCTGAGCTGGTGGGTTCGAATCCAGCCCGGGCCCGCCAAACAACAACAATGGCTGCAACCAAAAAATGGCTGGGCATTGTGACAGTCACCTGTAGTCCCAGCTACTTGGGAGGCGGAGGCAAGAGACTCACTTGAGTTCAGGAGTTGGAGGTTGCTGTGAGCTATGATGCCACAGCATTCTATCCAGGGTGACAGCTTGAGGCTCTGTCAAAAAAAAAAAAGAAAGAAAGAAATGAAGTAATTCTGAATATATTCATCTTCGGCAAAATCTGCAACAACAGAACCATGTTGACTGTGGCTTCTAGTTTTTCACGAAGTGATTTTTCAGTTTGATACGGGTGCACAGAGGAATGTTTTTCATTATTCTCTCAGCCAAAGTAGATCACCTTCTGGGCTCTAATTTGATTGGCAGTTAACATATGGGGGCTTTTCTTCATGAGATGAGCATTGTTCCTTACATACAGGATTGAGATAATTGCCTATAACCCCACCTTGGGGGATCCGGTGTCAGTGAGAAGTACGAGGCTTGGTGTGACTTGGTGGAAGGTGATAGGTCAGAAGCTGATGCTGATATGGGAAAGTTGGAGAAGAAGAAAACACCGAGCTTCCAGGATGAAGTAGAAAGTAACCTTTTCTGTTTCAGGATATAAATATTCCTCTTTTATTAGTGTGGATCAAATATTGTTAATTTTCAGTAAGTGAGTATGATGTTCTGATCTGACATTGAAAGCTGTCAGTTTCATTCACAACCAAAGAGTGTATAAGACTCATACTTGGAAATATTGGCAGCAAAACAAAATTTTGACTACCAAACGTGATAATGACAATGAAAATTCAGTTAATTTGTGATGGTGTACTTATTTCCAAGGGAACAATAATTTATAAATGATCATACTTTCTCTGTATTGCACTTAAAATGTACATAAATAGGAGTTTGTGTGTCTGATAACTTTGTACTGTGATGCACTTGGAGAACATGCTGTGAATCTCTAATTATGTTAAAAATTATTTTCTTAGTGCAGCTTTATACTCATTATATACTCCACACATTTAGTTTTGAATAGATTCCTGGCATGATAATTACATAATCATTCAGTACAGTAAAAACATCATTATGGTCAAATACTAATTAGCTACTAAAATGAAACAAAACAGAACCTAGTTCACAGCTTATTATAAAAAAATGATTTAATATGGTACAAAACCAAATGTATAGTTAAAATCATTATTTTTTTAAGTGTGAGTCATTTTTTTTTTTTGCATGGGAAGGAATCAGTGTTCCGGATGCTTATTACCTAATTTACTGCTTGGGCACACATTGCACTTGATTCTCCCAGCCTCTGTGACCAGCTCTGTATCGTGGGGCATCAGATGAACATGCCGGGGGGCCTGCAGGCTCTGTGTGCCAGAGGTGCCTGCTGAGACTCAGGGCTTCTGCAGAGTGAGGAGGTTGGCCTAAGTCTTCAGGCCAGGGTTTCACAAGTTCTTTACTTAGTAGCTGTATAAACCTATGGAACATGGGTCTCAGTAGTAAATCACTAATTCCTGGTGTTCTAGTTTGAATATCTTTGATGCAGAGACTGAGTGACCTTCTATGTTTTTTTACCCCAGTGCACCTTAGGAATATAGGACAGTCCCATCAATAACAATGAATCCTGACAGTTGAAATTCTCCAGGTGCTTCTGTGATGAGAGAACAGTCAGGCGACGTGTAGGCTGGTAGAGGGCAGGGAGAGGATGGAAGTAGGTAGGCAAATCCCTCACGTAGGTCTGTTGAGCACACTTGTCAAGTCTCCTTGAGATTTGCTTCTCTGGCTAACATGGGGTTTTGTCTGGTACTGGGAAGTTTCAGTGGTTTTTGTAAACATGTTTGTAATTACATGACTTCACTTATTCTTTTGTATACAAGGTATACGTGGAATGTGTCTTAATGATAAGCAATGCAAGTTTGTCTTGTTCTGTTCTATGTTATAAGCCGAGTAGGAATCAGAGACATCCTTATTGTCTGTCATATTGTCACTTTTGGTATCTCGGGATATTGTTTAAACCGTAACGCTTCTCTTGGTAAACAATTTATAAGACAAATGTTTTATAGACTTTTGTGTTCTACCTTCTTTCTTTTCCTTTGCTTTTTCCTACTGTCCTTCATTTTGGTTTTATTTCTTAATGAATGGTTTGTAGTTCAATTGATAGTAAAAATATATGGCAGACGTAAGCGGAAGGAGAGAACACTGCTAGGCTTTTTGAAGCATTATAGTCAACAAGAAGCTGTAGAGGCTTCTGCTGTCTCCAGCTACTGTGTGTCCAACTGGAGAGGTAGTTGTCATCTGAATATTCAGTTCTGTGTTCCTGTAGTTACAGAGTTGTATAGGAAAACAAAATATTTCAGGTCATGAAAATATTCACTCGTGGATCACTAAGTTCTAGTAGTAGTCAAGTATCTTCTTTTAAATACCTTTTGATTTATTTGAAGATAATATGCACATTGATTGTAAGTAAAATCCTAAATCTTGCCAAAGATGCAGATGTCCGGTAGTCTGTGATTTAAGATCTCGGAGTTGCTACACAGGGGCAAGTCCATGAAGCAGCGAGGGTCTGGCAGAGTTTCGCTAGTGAGAAAGTCAAGGATGCTGGTGCTTCATCTGAGAATTATTTGAACATCAGAAAATGAAGATAGGACTTTAGGAAAAATGGTGAAGTCTTTTAATATTTTTCACAAGTTTAATGATTAAGATCATCCCATAAAAGTTCAGTATTACATGAAGGATGTCATAATGTAATATTATAAAACATTAGAAAAATCATGCTAAAAATCCCAATTCAGTCATTTTTTTGGCTTATATTAAAAATTGTACATAGTTGCAAATACTGCCTAAACTTGTTTTAATAGTTACTATTTTTCCTTTCCTACCAATTCCTAATGAAATTTTTTATCATTATTTATTACAAAAATTTGGGGCCCTATAATATAAATGGACTCACCTCAAGTGACCTTTTTTTCAGAATCAACTTTTTTGAGCAATAAGAACCCCCTGCGTATAAAATAGACTAGGTCAGACAATTTTAAGTTCACACAGTCATCCTAGACAAGGTGCTTGGGAAGCCATACACTGACCCCAGTGCCTAGTCCACCTGTAGTACGCTTTTTTCTAGGACGAGCTCACAAACCGAATTGTCCGACCTCTTAGGACAATAGCCTGATGGCCGTTCCAGAAAGAGTTCCCAAATTGCTTTGAAGGGTGCACTAGGCACTGGTGTGGGTGCACAGCTTCCCAAGGGGAGGACTTCAAAGGTGACCGTAGTGATATTCAGCAACGAGGGATGTCGCCCTTTTTCTAGGACGAGTTTAGGAACTTAGTTGGCCGACCTCATATGTGTGAATTAATGTGCTTCTGCATTCATAGCCTATTTTGCCATAAGCTTTTGCTGTGTTTTAGTGGTCTACAATGAATGTCAGATTTTTAATTGAAGTTAATTGTGACTAAATTGCAAACAGGCAAAATGTGACTTTTTATTATTCAGTGAGATTAGGCAGAGATCAGAGGCATTAGTTGTAGGGAGCTCATTACTTTAGACAGATGAAATAAAACCATATTTATTTAAGTCTCATTCTGGGATTTGTAAAAAAAACTTTAGGACAAGTTTATTAATGTCTTTGATTTGTAAAGCATTTGTTGAAAAGTTTTTTTGAATCATTATTTCATTACCCTTTGTACTATGAGATATTTATTATGATGAAACTGCCTGTTCTCCAAAAGTTCTTCCAGAATGTTGCTTTGAATTCTTCTCCGTGAGTTGACCCTATGACCATCTGTGAACTGAGGTATTACAAAGAATATGCAAGAAGCATTCTGAGATTGCAATAGTGAAGCTGCTGTTTTTGCAGGTACCTTGTGCTCTATAATCCTTTAGAGCAAGACCGAGTCTCCTCCGTCTCAGTCTATGTGAGTTCCCCCATGGTGCAAGTGCTCTCTGCATCAGGACAACCCGTGCAAGTCCAAGTCAGTGCGGTCTGGGATGCAGCAAACGTTATTTCCAGAACAGCCTATGAGGTATGCTGTGGCCATAGAACTCACAGAGGCATTGTGAAACAAGCACAGCCAGGGTATATTTCACATCGTACGTCTGTACGTGTCAATAGTATATACTTTGTACATTTCTGTAAATATATATGTTATTAGCTTTACTCTGAAGTAATTAAGTAATTATGACTCATAACATTTTGAATTTTTTGTCTAACTCTATGTAATGATCTATATATGTAATTTAGAGAAATCCCACCCTTCTTAGTAAGTTTCAACTTTTCATTACAGAGGTAACATCACACATCATGAAAGAGAGATTTCCTAGAATAATTAAAGTGCTTCTTTTTTGAGATATCGTTGTGGAAAATCTGTGCTCAGTAATATTTTTTTGTGTGTAAAAGTTTCTTAAATAGCATTTACTAAGCCCTGTATCACCAGAACAGTTATGTTTTCAGAGTCAGAAGTGTAATTTAAACTGTACTTCTGGAGATGCAGCCATAAACTAGAAATTCTAAAAGAGAATTGCTTCTGCTTCTCAAAAGCCACTGCTAAGTTGGGCACAGTGCCTTGTGCCTATAATCCCAGCTACTTGGGAGGCTGAAGTGCTGGAGGATCCCTTGAGGCTAGGAGTTCGACGCTAGCCTGGACAATATAGTGAGACTCTCATCTCTAAGAGGAATTTTAAAAATAGGCTGGGGGCCAGTGGTAGGTACCTATATATAGTCCCAGCTACTTACTACTCAAGAGAGTTGATTGACCCTAAATGTTTGAGACCAGCCTGGGCACTACAGCAAGACCCCATCTCAAAAATAAAAGCTATTGGTAGCTACTTTTACATGTGTATAAACTTTTAGACAAGAAAGGAAAAGATAATATAAGTTTTGGTTAGATTCTATGGGAAGCATCCCCTCTGGTAAGTTGGACAGTCACCCCTGCGAGGCAGGGTCCTTCCTGTCTTGTTCTGTGTGCATCCTCCATGCTCGTCCATGTCTGCTGAGCCTCACACGTTGTCTAGCGACTCAACTGGTAGGTTTCATATTTATGTTATGCTGACTGTTTTTCTTATATACTGAAATAATATTACAAAAAGATTTCTAATAGAAAAAAAATCATTCTTTATAATAAACCCTATGTTCACAGGTGTCCATTAAGAAGAGTTTGCCAGAATAATTAAGGATGGTCATACAATCTCACATTTTAGATCAAAATATTAATGCCTTTGCTAATCCTACCAACTTGAGGTTATTAGGTTCTCTGGATGAAGTAACATATGTATACTCATAAATTATCAAAACATTTGTAAAATAATATTAGACTGTCCTCCCTCACTATCTGCAGAGGTCCAGTTCCTGACTATCCCATCCCATCCAAAGATACCAGAATCCAGTATCCAGAACAGTACAGAGGGACCCTCATTTACGATAGCTCAATTTAATGATTTTTTTTTTTATTTTTAGATGGTGTGGAAGTGATACACATTCATTAGAAACCATACTTCTTGGACCCATACAACCATTCTGTTTTTCACTTTCAGTACAGTAGTCAATAAAATTACATGAGTTATTCAGCTCTTTAGTATACAATAAGCTTTGTGTTAGCAGATTTTGCCCAGCTATAAGCTAGTGTAGGTGTCCTCAGCCCGTTTAAGGTGGGCTGGGCTAAGCTGTGGTGTTCAGAAGGTTTGGGTGTGCATGCATTTGGGACATGATCAACTTGTGCATATAGCATCCTCCCATGCACTTTAATCTCTAGACTACTTATAACACCTAATACAATGTAAATAGTTGTTACAATTTTTAAAATTTGTATATTTTAAATTGTTGTATTGTTACTTTTTATTGAGTTTTTAAAAAATACTATATGTTTGAGCTGTGGCTGGTTGAATACGCAGATATGAAACCCAGAAATACAGAGGACCGACTGTATTCTCTTTTTAAAATATATGGTAGTTTGTTGTTTTTGCCAAAAGTATAAATGGCTTGCCTTTCAGTAGGTAACATATCCCTTTAATAAATTCCCTTCCCTATCTTTTCAAGGTCTCTTTTCTAGCACATGTACCACCATTGGGAATGAAAGTATATAGGATTTTGGAATCAGCAAGTTCAAACTCACATTTAGCTGATTATGTCTTCTATAATGGTAAAGTAGAAGATACAGGAATCTTCAACATGAAGAATAAGCAAAATGCTGAAGAAGCTATAACTCTAGAGAATTCCTTTATAGCTCTTTGGTTTGCTCCATCTGGTCTCTTGGAGGTATGTTCTAACAAGTTCTAAAATTCATAAAAGGTTTGTCACGTGTACTACATGTGTAGATTAGTTATGCAAAGGAAGAAAAACACTCTTAAGTAGGACTGTCCCCGGCGCTCTGGGTGAAAGGTCCACAAGCAGCTCTTTGTCCTGCATTGACCTCTGGGCCCTCGTGAGTGTGCTGTGTGGGTGTTGCTGCTCCTTAGACTGACTGTTACTGGTTCAGGAGGTAAGGATGGAAGTTATGACTGTCTAGAAGTGTTTATGGAAACTTCGAAAGTATTTAACAGACTAAAATGCCTCTTGATTCTGTAATAAAACTTTTGAATATTTGGTGCATCACTTTAAACTTAATTTTTTAATTTAATTTTAAATTCATTTTTATTATACTTTGGAAAAATATTGGTTCATGCGTATTGAAAATAACAAATATGCCTGCTCCTTCTACAGAAAGTTCAAGAAGCAGGGTTCTAGAGCTCCTAATTTATATATTTCTCTGTTTCTTGATGGGTATATTCTTACTTTTGTTCCTGTTGGGAAGGTTTTAAATACTGAAGCAAAGCATAAGATTTGGGCATTGAACCAAGATTTGTGAATTTTAGAGGCTTAAATTAGTGTTTTTCAGAGCAGATGTGATGGCTCACACCCATAATCGTAGAGCTTTGGGGGCCTAAGGCAGGAGAATCATTTGAGAGCAGGAGTTTGAGACCAGCCTTTCTCTACAAAAAATATTAAAAATGAGTCGGATGTGATGGTACATACCTATAGTCTCAACTTACTGTGAAGGCTGAAGCGGAAGGATCACCTGAGCCCAGCAGTTCAAGGTTGATATGTACTGTGAGCATACATTTGCCACCCTAGCCCAGGCAACGGCAAGATACTTGTTGTTCAAAAAAAACCCCAAAACAAACAAATATGTGTGTGTGTATTAATCTATTCTGAGGTAATTTATTTAAAAAATTTTCACATACATGGACCAGGATTCAACATGATTAACATCTTAATAGGAATTTGCTTTTAAAAATGTTTTTCATCTTTAGAAAATGATGGCCAAAGAAGATGGCAAACACCATGAAGTGAAGGTGCAGTTTTCATGGTATGGGACCACGAGTAAGATGGACAAGAGTGGCGCCTACCTCTTCTTACCCGATGGGGATGCCAAGGTAGGTGGTGTTGAGGTGGCGGTGGAGTGGGCACTCACTGAAGGAAGGCTGAGGGAAACAGTGAGCGTGCCTCCTGATTAGTCACCGATCCCTCCACGACGGACAGATGAGCTTTGGCTTTCAATATTGCATCACCATGTTGATGCTTAGCAGTTTGTGGTTGAAAATTAGACAAACACATAATTTTCCCGAGTCAGAGTGTGGTTACGATGCTCCAGTGAACAGGTGCTGTCCGTAGAAGGAAGCTTGATTTCCCTGGGAGTTAGAGTGGCACTGTGGCGTGTTAGACGCACTCATTGTAGCCTTCATACAGACACAGACATCTACAGGTGGGAAAAATAGGTTGTCCACTGGATGATTTTTCTGCTTAAGCTATAGCACTTTAAAAAACAATTTTTTTTTTTCACTCTTCACTCTAAAGGTAGTATATTGCAAATTCTGGCACATTTTGAAAATGCAAAATGTATGGCGAAAATATTAACATTCACCAACTAGTGCATGACCCCCTGAAAATCACTGCAAACATTTTGGTGTGTTTTTTATTGCCTTTTATGCATTTCCCTTTACCCCATTCTCAAGTCTTGTCTTACTGTAGGTCCATATTGTATTTTTTAGTGATAACAATGACTACGATCTGATGATACGTTTTTGGAAAACAATTTTAATACACACTCTGTATTTAAAAATTCCCTAATGTATATATACTTTTTCCTCCTAATTCTTTGCACTGTAACATTGTAGGAAACTTTCACTGTAGAATTATTTTTATGCGATTCTGATTATTTCCTGAAAATAACTTTCTAGAAGAGTCATTTTGTGTCTATGTCTGAAGCCTTTTAAGGCTTTATGGCACGTACTGTTCATCTTCATCTAGAAAGACTGCATCCATGTTCACTCCCATCAGCATTTTTAGAGAGTAACTCTAATATACTAATTCAAGTACTGAGAATTAGCAATATTAAAAGTTTTGCATATAATGATAGCTTAATAAAAAAATATTTTCCTGTTAAGATATTTGTAATTACTCATGAGATTGGACTTCTTTTTATACATTCATTTATCTTTCATACTTCTTTTGTGGGTTTCCTTTTTATATTCTTTGACCATTTTTCTATTGCTGTGTCTTATTGATCTCTAAGTACTCTTTATATGAGGTAAAATCAGTCATTTTCCCTGTATGTTGCAAAATTTTTCTTCATTATGTCATTTATTAATTATTTTATTTTTCTCTTATACTGTTTTTTTTAAGTTTTAAGTAGTCAGTCATATTTTTTTTTCCCTGTAGAGTTTGTTTTATACCTTTATAGGCTTCCCCACCTCAAGATCCGTTACCTATTCTCATTGTATTGTTGCCTACAGACCAGTCTCCTGAAAAAAAAAAAGTTACTTTTGTTCCACAATGTAGGGAAACGTGGTAACCAAAAGTTTGATTTTAAGGGATTGTGTATGCCACACTAAGGACTCTTATTTATTTATTTTTTTTTATGGTGGTTGTTTGTTTACGTTTTTCTTATATCAGTGAGGAATTAAAGACAAACTACCCCGCATGTTAGTTATCCCAGGATGGGCAGGGGATCCTGAGTATAAGCTGTTTCACTGTGTTCCCACCAGCTTTTCTCCTTGAACAGGCATTTCTTTTTGATGGACTGTTCTTATAGTTTAAAAAAAAGTAACTGCGTTATAGGATATTATGCGTGGATATGGTTATAATTAATTTTTTAAAACTTTTATCTTTAAATAGCTCTAATGTCAGAAGTTAAAGATAATTTTCATATATTTACAAAGAGAAAATAAAAATCCCTCAGGGAAAGAGGGCGTCTATCATATGAAAGAAAGGCCGGAGCCCAGGCCCTACCCTCCCAGTTTTTCACCCCCTCCCTTTCTACCTGTGTTGTAATTACCTACCAGACCTTTGTAGACCACTAAGCATTTTGTTAGCTCCAGAATATTTTTCTCTTGTCAAAGAGGTGAATTTGGAAGAAAAAGGCACAATTCTGAAAATCTTGTACCGCTTAAGCAGTTTATGTTGCAAGCCTGACTTTTTATGGTATTGTTGAGCTCAGGTGTCTAATATTTAAAAAATATAATTCCTCATAAATGCTTTAAATTTGTTCCTATGTCATATAAATTATATACTTTATTACCGTATTTTCTTGAATTCAGATTCTAAATAATAAAAACTACCAGTGGTTTCTAAGTAGTTTTTTCAAGTTTGTAAATTTACTTCCATTTTCTTTCGAGTGAAAGGGCAGAGTGTTTTATAGCTTGGTAAAGCTCCCTGTGATTAAACTGTGTTTCTAAACTCTGCTTTCTGTTTGCTCACACGACTCCCTGTACTCAGCCTTGCCACCTGTCCTGAACCTTGAACCTTACCGGGCCATGGTTGTAATAAATACTTGCCTGGAAAATGTCACTGTGGTAGAACAGTTGCTCTTTCTAGTAAATAACTGTGTGAACTATATAGAAGGATTTTAATTAGAAATTTTTAGCTGGGAGGATTGATTGTCTAGCGTATGAGAGAAAGCAGGAGGATATCCTATAAGGTTTGGTTTTTATTTAAAACTGCAAATATTAAGTGATATGTATTTGCCATTTTGGAAACTATAATAAACATTTCTTAAGTGTGGAAGCCAAAATATTTTTCTTAAAAATGTTATTTCTCCCTCACAGCCTTATGTCTACAGTGTACTTCCCTTGGTCAGAGTGACGCGTGGAAGGATTTATTCCGAAGTGACTTGCACTTTTGAACATGTTATCCATCGAGTCCGACTGTACCACATGCAGGGTAAGAAAAAAAAGAAATGCAGTTACAAAACGTGTGTATGCTGGTTCTTGAATTCTTGTGTTTCTTGTGTCATTTTTAGTAAGCTAGTAGTTGGTTCTTGGAGAAGGTATGTTTCTAGATTTGTCATTGTATTTGTAGTATGATTTAAAACACAGTGGAAGTCTGGAAGTTGACCATCCCAGGGACTGTAACAAACTGGTCAACATGCGGAGGTGGTTGACATAAGGAACGAGGTCTGTGAAAATCAGGTCAGCTTAACGAGGTGGTCATTGTAGGGAACTGGTCAGTGTGGGGAAGTGGGTGGTGGTCAGTGTGGGGAGGTAGGCAGTGTGGGAGATGGTCAGTGTAGGAAGACGGTCAGTGTGGGGAAGTGGTCAGCTATGGAGGTTGTGCCGTGTAAGGTTTACTCTTTGAAAATTATAGAACATGGCACTCCATATATATAAATATATGTTCTTTTCTTCTGTATACCTTCCGTTTGTTAGAGTATTTATCTTACTTGTGATCCCCTTAACTAGAAACATTATTTCCAAGACTTGAAAACAGTATAGTGTTTTATTAGATTTTATAAGATAGAAATTATGTCATATACGATGGCCTTCAGTGAGGGGCCCCCTGGCTGTCACACTCAACACTCGCGCACAACCTCCCTCTGTAGATGTAGAGTGTAATAAAACAGCCCATGTCACTGGAGTGTAACTTTAAAAGAAAAATGTTCTGAACTAGTTCTTTTTGTTGACAGCTCTCTCCCTGGTAGATATGAAATCAGGTTTTGGTTAATGAGCAACACCTCATGTACTGACTCCCCCATGGGGTCCTGGTGGGGCTCTGGTTCCCAGACACTCTCACACACTCAGTTAGAGTGGTTTATTTTTTTTTTTTTTGTACAGTCTCCATATATATTTATTTTATTTTATTTTATTATCTTTATCATTAAATCATAGCTGTGTACAATAGTGCAATCAAAGGGTACAATGTGCTGGTTTCATAT
This sequence comes from Perodicticus potto, assembly GCA_963574655.1. Lineage (NCBI taxonomy): Eukaryota > Metazoa > Chordata > Mammalia > Primates > Lorisidae > Perodicticus > Perodicticus potto. Next base: position 60,405 of record CAUYRH010073059.1, read on the forward strand.
ACAATCTTAACTATTTTCATCAAACTGATTAACATAGCCTTCCTGGCATTTTCTCAGTTATTATATGAAGACATTTGTATTCTGCATTTGGCAAGGTTCGCCTGTACCCTTCTAAGATGCACCATAGGTGTGGCCCCACCAATTACCCTCCCTCCGCCCCAACTTCCCCTCTCCCCTCCCTACCCTTGCCCCTTTCCCTATCTTCTTGGGTTATAGTTGGGTTATACCATTCATACAACCGCTATAAATTAGCTTCATAGTAGGGCTGAATACATTGGATACTTTTTCTTCTGTTCTTGAGATACTTTGCTAAGAAGAATATGTTCCAGCTCCATCCATGTAAACATGAAAGAGGTAAAGTCTCCATCTTTCTTTAAGGCTGCATAGTATTCCATGGTTACATGTACCACAATTTATCTCCATTCATGGGTCGATGGGCACTTGGGCTTCTTCCATGACTTAGCAATTATGAATTGGGCTGCAATGAACATTCTGGTACAGATGTCTTTGTTATAATGTGATTTTTGGTCTTCTGGGTATATACCTAGTAAAGGAATTATAGGATC
>CAUYRH010073060.1:0-15801 GCA_963574655.1 Perodicticus potto
ACATTGCTGTTCTTACATAAGCACTCATGAAAATATGGTATTCTGTACTCAGATTCCATCCATTTTCCAGACCTCTACTCATGGCTGAGGTAAATCTAGAAATTGTCTCTTAGTTTTAGGATTGAAACAGTCTAATCTCTACTTTTTGGTCCATACAGGAAGCAATTTCTTGTTTCTACTTTCCATATGACATTGCAGAGGTGGTGTTTTTGTAATTAAAATTGGTTTGCTTCAAAAAAAAAAAAAAGAAAGAAAGAAAACTTACAGTAAAACTAAAAATACTTAATAGGCTTCTCCATTTACTCATCCAGAAGTGACTGTAGTGGCAAGCTTGGAAGGTAAGACGGATGGTAGAAAACAACTTTCCCCTTCTGCTACTCCACCCCACAGCAGTGGCCTCGGCTGTTCTACAGCTTCTGAGTTCTTGACTTAGTCTGAATCAAAGGGGTCTGGTTTTTAATGGACCTTTTTATTCTATTCCAAAATACCCTTCACTAAGAACTAGGTCCACCAGGGGACTCCTTCCTGAAGATAGTCTGAGGCTTTGTAGCTAACACCAGGTTTTTAGTCATTGGTCAGAAAGGTCCAGCTTCTTACTTCATGATGCCCAACTTTGTGTGATGTTTTGGTGGCCTCCCAGAGGTCCCACATCAAAACCGTCCTGTCACTGGAGGTATTGTATACCACCTGTGAACCTGCCTTTCTCCATGTGTTCTAAGTCTCAATTCCACAGAAAGGTGGTGGTATAGACAGCATTTTTCCCTCAAATGGGATCACTATCCTCATCTCCAAACACTTCTACTATAGGTCTGGAAGAAACGACCTTAAGGAAGATATACACCGGCCCCTCCCACCATGATTGTCAAGTTTTTATGACAAACCAATCCAGGAGAACACGCAATAACATACACAACTCACCTGGACTCCCCAAAGTCATTGGCTTGTCTTGGTCAGGTTCAACACTACTTGGCAAAATACTCACATGGGTGTGTATTTAAGGCATAATACCTGAAGATTCATGCCAAAGGGATTTGTTAGTGAGGCAGAGCAGATCAACTAGTGTAGATGAACACCTGTGTATTAAAGATTTATCCAAGATAAGTAGGTAGCTTGACCCTTAAATGGTTTACCTGGTACTTTAGCTGATTCCTCTATACTGAATCAAGATTGAAAATAGCTCCTAAACTGTTGACTCAGGTACCACATTGTCATCTACAGGAAAGCTAGAAATCCTTAATCTTCTTAAACATGGATCCAGGAAGGGCTGATCCAGCAGCACATGTTGAATGAACTCTGAGGAAGACCAAGAAACAAATTCTAAGAAGGAACAGAAGAGTGGGTTAAAGCTTGTTCAATGTCTACTAGATGGAAATTACCAGTTGGGCTACTTTTCAGAATGGTTCAATTCTGGTCCACAAGGAGGATGGGGACGAAAAACCCTATTCTTGGCAATGGAAAATACCACCAGAAAAAGGGAAAAACAGAGATATAAGCTGAACAAGAAAGAATAAAAAGTCAGCTAGTTTACCTTTAAACCAGTCACCACTAAATTTCTTATCTGAGCAAGTTTCCTGATTTTCCTAGAAGGAAGCTGTATGCCCTATATGTTTGCAAGCTGTATGCCCTTGCCTGTAGGGCATACAGCTTGCAAACACCCCTGCTGGGTCTCTGAACACTCTGAAGGAGCAATGGCTTTAGAGGAAGCCGTGTGCAAGGCCTGGCAAGAAACATTAACTAGGCTGTCCCATGCCCAGTTAACAATCAAAGCAAATACCCAATGTGGAGGTTTGTATTTGTCCAGGGCAGAGATCAAGGGAACAGCTTGAGCCCTGAAATATGGATAGGAGAGCTTAAATCTCTTATTGCAGAGGAAAGACCCTCTGTGGTAATCAGAGGAAAATTCCTCTGTCCCACAAATTCTTCAGAGGCGATTGAGATGGGTGGCATTTTACTCCACAATGAACTAGTTGGGATTAACACCCACTCACTCCCAAGGATCTGTGTTTGACCACAGACAGGAGGCTGCCCCTACACAAGGCTCAGCTTTCAGATTTCTCAAGGCTGCTCAGACCCTTAATGTTAATGATTATAGAAACAATAGGAGCTGACAGGCTTGCTCAGAGAAACTGCTGATGTCTTTGTTCCTTTCCTCAGCTTACTTTCTGGGCTAAATGAGCAAATAGCTTTCAATAAAAGGTGAATGGAGCAAACATTTGGGTGCCACAGCTGTGAACCCCACAAGCCAGCAGTGGTCCCCTGTGTTCCCACCTTTGAAAACTCTATTCTGTCTGTATCTCTCACCACTTCTAACTTTACTTTTCTTCAGTAAAAAGTAAGCTCCACAAGTCTTAAAGTACCCTGCCCCCAAGGCAGGACCCCAGCACTGGTCCTCTTGAACCGAGTCACATTTGGTATCCATGTAACTTCTCCAGAATCTATTTCAACTAAAAGTAACTTAAATTTCACTGGTTATTCCAGATGAAACTGAATAGTTGTTTTGAAGTATAAGTGAATCAATTTAATTTCATTTGGTAATTATGGTTTCTGGTTCACTGGGTTTGTTTCTTGCCACTCTGCAATAACTTCTGGCAAACTGGCTACTTGATCCTTTCTCAAGAGTGACTTACAACTTTGGAAATATCCTTGAAGGACTCATTGGCCACCATGTAAACCGAAAAGTCAAAAGTCATATATGCATTATGGCTGACTTTGTACAAAATTGGACCCATGGTGGTATACTGTCTCTCTGCTTAGAACGACAGGTCCCACAAGAGAAACCCCTGTGCCACTTGGGGTTATTAGATGTTCCACAATGTCTTATGTCGCCACACAACTCATTACAAAAATAAGGCAATAAAGATGATCTGATACATGTTCAAGGACTTAGGTGGACATTTATTTTCCAGAATATATTAAATTCTGAACAGATTAAATTATAATATGGCCAATTTATATACTTGGAAAATGTCAAGGAGCTTTACATCAATCAGTTTGTGTCAAAGAACATCCACTCTGAGCATCTACAATAGGAAGCCCCTTACTTAGACTAAAAATGGAATGGAGTTGGTTGAAGAACAAGGTGTAAGATGCAAAGGATCTGAAGGAACTGTTAGAATTCAGAGTGCTAGAACTAAGTTTTCTCTGCTAAGTCTTAACTTGTTCAGCTGCTTCTCTCCAACCCATTTGGAGCCCTGGTCAAATTGTTGACCACCAGTATCTCCACTCCTAACGTGGAACCTGGGCTTGCTGGTCAGCTGGCAGAACCTTGGGGCAGCTTTTCTTTTTTCTTTGAGACACTCTCTGTTGCTTGGTCTAGAGTGCTTGGTCTCAGCTAATAGCAACCTCAAACTCCTGGGCTCAAGTGATCCTCCTGCCTTAGCCTCCTAAGTAGCTGGGACTAGTAGATAAAGCCATTGACAGTACGCTATCATAAGACTATTTTGTTGAGTGTGTTCTTAATGACTAGAAATGACAGCAATTTTAGTGACAAGCCCAGAAAAGATCTTTTACCTGTAGGTGAACCACCGGGACTCCTAGTTTGGATTCAGATCAGTTTCCTCAAATCTAGAGGTTTCCTCAGATTATCCTACCTCTGATTCTGGTTGTATGCTATAGCCCCTATTTTGTCACTAATTTTCACTCCACTTCTTTCCATGGCCTGTTAATTTCTGAAATTATTGATTGCCCTAAGGGATTGCAGAAACAGAAACTTATGCCTGATTTTTTGCCTTGGAGATTTTGTTTCCTAAGACCTTTGCATGACACTGTTTACATACAGCTGTTTTCCTTAAGAACAAAGTATTGCTCTTGTGATCAGGCACAAAGCTAACTAGACGTCTAGGAAACTGATTCAGTATACACAAGTACTGTCTAAAAAGCCCTAGTAACCTCCTATGACTTCACCATAAATAGTGTTTGGCTTGAAGGCAATGTTGTAGTGGCTTGGTTTGATTGAGTATTCTGTCCCTTCCACCTTCAGAATTAAAGCCTAAGAGAGACACTTGATAACAAACCTTTATAAATGGCAACTATCCTCCTAACCACCTTGCTTGAATCTCTTGGGTCTCCTCCCTTCTAGATAAAGTTCAGAGCCGCAGAGAAGAACTGCTCAGTATAGGTCTTTGTAAATCAAGAGAATAAGGAGTCTGGGGGAGGGTTTGAGGTGGGTGTCATTTTAGGACCGTGTTGGAGGTCTGGATTCTTCCCCTAAGAACCTAGAAGAACAGGTGTATGGGAACTGGATTTGGAGGACCACTGGTAACGGGAACTTTGTGGGTAGCACACGTCTTGGATTTGTGGGCCTAGTATTGCCTGACCAGTTTGCTATTTGGATAAATTTCATCTTTGGTGCGTTTAGTGTGAATCCTGAGCCTACAAACCTGAAATCTGTCCAATAGCTATGATAGAATCAAGGAATCTAGGCATTCTTAGCTTAGACTACCATTTATAAAGAATAAAATTATTTCCCAAATACTCACCAGAAACCTGCCCATTCTTCCCACCCTGGCCATTTCTTACATTATTAAGCAGATAATTACATAATACTGTGGAAGTAGTTGCCACTAATTAGGCCAGACATATTAATCCTTTTTCAAAATATTTCTAGGTAGAAAAGTATGAGCTGCTTCTGGCCAAAGTGGAAATTGTTTCTCCTCCCGGAAATGACAAAGAACTTTATCAAGAGCACAAGATTTTGGTCCCTTGGAGAGGGGAAATAAGGTGACCCCTGCACCTTCCCCAGCTTTTGTCTGGAGAATGTCTGGATTGTGGCACAGGCAGAGAGGAATAGGCCCAACAATCTCCCTGAGCTGAAGCTGGGTGAGCAGGCTGGCCAATGTAGCTAGAAATAATGAGGAGTCTGCGGCAGATAGAACTCTAAAGATCTGCAGCGTGTCCCCCAGGTAACTTCCATTTAGGTCCCAGAGCAGACCCTAAGGAAAATAGGCACATACCCAGGTGCCCACACGGTCATCTTGCTTGGCGTCCAGCACTGCGATAAATATGCTTCATGGAATTTATAGAAATCGAGTGGGTATAACTGTTATGCCAAGTCCCCCTAACTTTAAAGTGGGACCAGCCATTTGATCGAGGTGGAGATGGGATTTGAACTTGGATTTATCCAGATCCATAGTCCAGAGGAAACTGTCTTCACTTTCATGTTTTACCGCCCTCTTGTGTGCTGTGATGCCAGAAGATTATCCTTCACTCTAGTTTCCAACTGTGTCAGCTACTTAACAATATGCCCCCAGTGCTGTAAGAAGCTCTGATCCTTTGTGTTGAAATAATCCCCCAGCAGATAGTTTAAAACCCATAAAATAACAGATGCACCAGGTGAGAATTTATGCACTTGAGAGGGAAGCCTGTGGGAGTCTTCTGGAAAGTAGATCCTTTAAAGTCCCAACATAAAGATGACTTACCTAATTGACTGTATTTGAATGTTGCATAATTGACTGTATTTGAATGTTCTCTCAAATTCACTGAGCTCTATACACATGATTTGTACTTCTCTGCTGCATGTACATAACTTACTGCAAAGCCAAAAGGATGATTATATAAACTTCGTGCGAATTCGCACAATACTATTGCTAGAATAAAAATAGAATGCAGGGCTTACCATAACCGTAGAGAGCTATGAATGGAATAAGGGATAAGACCTCACCTACCTTCATTTCATGGACATATACTTAGAAATTTTCTCCTTTTCCCACGTCAGCTAACTTGGAGGGGTGAGGAGGCAGGGGGAAGAAAGATGTTGAAAGGAATGTGTTTCTACCCTAAAGAGCTTGGGCTCTGTCCTTTCCCATCCACCCAGCAAAGGCCCTAGCTTAAGTCTGTTCCATGAAGACACTGCCTCCCACTTCAGCTGAGGGGTTGGCGCAGCTGCTATGACTCTTGAACCATTCTCCTCCCAGGTACCAGGTGCCTGACCCAGTTCTCAGCTACTGCATCTGTTGTTGGGGCCATAAATCAGAGGGAGCCCTCCCTCAGCCAGGGTCAGGCTGGTTATTCTGCTGAGGGAGTTAGAGTAACGAATAGGGAGTGGGTGTTTATGTTAGTTTTGGCTCTGGAGCCAAAGGAAGAATGCCAGCATTTAGCTTTTTGATAAACTCAGCACCAACACATCCTGGGTCAGCAATTAAGTTTTAAAGATCCCTTAGGAGGGACTGGGATAGTTCCCTGGGAAGGTCACCTGAGCAGGCCTGCCCTGCCTCCTGAGGTGGGTGAGGCGTGAAACTGGGGAGAGACTGGGCATAAGGCTGGTGTTTGAAACCCACCCCCTTATCCACACATGCACACACTGAGATCCCTTCTGTACTGTACCCCCCCATCAACACCACCACCCCTCTCCTGTCTCCTTGAGGAGTGCATCTGTTAGAGTGAACAACTGTTACTCTGACAGTTGGGGAGATAGTTCCTGCAGAGGGTGGGTGATGCCCGTTAAGATAAAGAAGGAACAGGCAGGGCTAGCCTTGGGTCATGATGCAGATCTCATAAGGATTTAGGAAACCCCAATGGGGTGCTCCAAGGACTATTCACTAGAGCAGTGCCTCATTGGGCAGAACCAGGCAGGCTTCAATACCCCTGTTGTACTTGGGTGTTAGTTGGAGCTGCTTTGGGGAGACTACAGTGACAGGATGGATGCCAGGATGGATCCCAAAGGTAGATGCTGAAGTGAAGTCCTTATACAAGAAAATCTTCTCCTTAAAGGGATTCCCATTTTTCACCTCCAGGGCTATTATGTGGAGCTTTTTGTTTTCTTTGCTTATCCTCCTCCATCCATGAATCCAAGTTCATTGAAAAAACTGGGCAGTGCCTCCAGATAACATGTCCATTTTAACTCAAATGTGTTATAAAGTGATCACCCTCTAATAATTCCATGATCCTAACAGCACAACTTGAGATACCTCAATTGCCTACTCAGAGAACAGCTGCATCCCCATTTATGGCTCTGCAAGGGTCCATTTTGGCTTCTATCTTTAATTGTCCTCTTTTGATTGAAGACTAGGCTGCAAGTGGTTCATTTGAAAGGCAGTCTCTGCATAAGGCAGTGAGGGTTCCTGCTGCTTAAGATTCCCTTAAATCCCCAGGGCTTCCAGGCTGGTGCTGACTCAGCCACAGGCAAGGTTTCAGACAGACTCAAATACTTAAGGTGGGTAGCAGGCTCAGGAAGTGGATAATAGCCGAACATGGGTAGAAATGCTAGATTGTGCTTTCCAAACAGCACTTCCCATCTATTTTCCAAATCCTATCAAAAAATATCTAGTACATCTTCACCCCTTGTAACTGGACTACCTTTTTTGCTGCCTCTAATATATGGCAAGTGACACTGTCTTCCAAGCTTATGCCATTAAAGGTGAGACAGCGTCCTCCTGGCAGGGTTATCTTCTGGGACACTTACCCTTAGAACCCTACTGCCATGCTGTAAGGAAGCCCAACTGTCCCTGTGGAGAGGCTTCCAGCGCAATAATTATCAACTCATCCACTACGGGACTGTAATTAAAGAATCCACTTCCAAGAATGTTTCATCAGGTTACCTCAGCAGAGGACATGTCAAGCTATCTGCCCCACCCCCCAAGACCTGAGCAGGAAGCTCCAAGGGCAAAAGCAATGACTGCTGTTTTTCTAAAGGTGCTCTGTTTAGGCAATAGACACACAGTGCAATGAGCATCACAGCTCTGAAATCCCAACCAAGGGATCATACAGAGATTTAGAGAACTCATATTCTCAGGATCACAAAGCTCAGTAGAGAACTGACCTTCAAATGCAGATCTCTTGGACCCTAAGAAACCAGCTTTGTCCATGCTGCTCATTCTACCATTATCTTCCCCAAACCACAGGGAAGTTCAATCTCATGTTGGGCATATAGAAAGTATTCAAGAATCCTTGGAGAAGCCCAATAGTACCCACAAGATACAAAAATGAACCTGGCTACACGCAGACTCCACATTGCTGAAAAAGGCAACACCTATTACAGTTGCTCGGCCTCAGCGTGGTAGGTATAGGGTTGCTGAGAAAAGGATATGTGTTTCATAAAAGCCACAAGTCAGAGATACATAATACAACAGCCAGAAGAGGGGCAGGGATTGCACAGCTTCGGAGATTTAGTCTTAGCTATAGAATGGGATAAGGAGTTGACCCAAGTCTCTATCCCAGCAGGGCTGCAACATTCAAATCCTGACCTACTGAACCATATTCTTCCCACTACACCAAAGCTTCCCCTGACACTCAGTGGCAAGGACCCACCAATGACCCACAACTTACTCTGCCTTGGGCCCCCTGCTTTCTCAGCTATGACATTTGTTAGAAAAACACAAGGGACCCTTGCATTGGCTCAGACCCTGGAGCAGGTCCCCCCTCTCTCATGTAATGAGGTCCCTATAAGCACAGACACCTTAGTATCTTTGAGGTGGAAGTTAGCCCATTCCAATGCTGTGATTGAACAAGAGGAAGTCCACCTCTTGGACTTTGTGGTCTCTTCTGTAAGTAGGATGTGTTGGCTAATTGAAGGGCAGATGAAGGAGTCGGTTATGGTCTGTGGGCACAGAAAGGAACGAGTATCCAAAGACTAGGAAGGCTTACGGGTAAAATGAGCTGGTAATGTCCATTTCGGGTATTCAGTTACCTCTTGGGAGATGCTGATGTGCTGATCTGTGGGGCCACAAAAATGTGAGACTCCAGCCTGAGGGCCATAGACCAGCCAAGAAACCAGGAACCAGCACAGACTAATGCCTCGAGGCATAGGTTTGGTGTCAGAGCCTGGCTGTGCTTGTTTCCTACTATGAAATCTTATAAAAGCCACTTACCATCACAGTAAGGCCAGCAGTTCTCAACCTGTGAGTTGCGATCCCTTTATAATGATGAAAATACATCCTGAATATCAGATATTTAAATTACAATTCATAATAGTAGCAAAATTACAATTATGAAGTAGCAATGAAAATAATTATATGGTTGGGGATCATCACAACATGAGGAACTGTATTAAAGGGTCACGGCATTAGGAGGCAGTAGGACGGTTGAGAACCTTTGCAGTAAGGCTTTTCCTGATCTGTAACGTGGGAGGTTACTTGAGCCTTTCATGAGAACCTACATGATCATGCCAAGGCTCATTAGCATGCCCAGCATGTTGGATGCTGTGGATAAACTCTTAACTGAGATTTGCAACCCTGTAGCTGCTACTAATTCAGTGGACTCGGTGCCTTGGCCAATCTCACAGGTTTTCTAAAGAAACTGAGATGTTAATTAGGGGATGTCCCTGTGCTCAACCTCTATGGGAGGAGGGGAAGGAGAAGAGGGGGAAGTGGTGTGGTTCCAACAACAGCTTAGGCCAATCCTATGGGGACCGTGGAGGCTGGGATGGTCTCTAAGAGGTGTCCTGATAGGAGTCTGGCCAGGCCTTTATACCCTTGTATTGGGAGTGTCGTTGACCATGGGCTACACAGAAATGTGACCTTGGGCTCTGCAACTCTACAGCTGAGGCAGGCTGAGAGGGTCCAACATCCAAAGCCAGCAGCTTAAAGAGGAGAGTCTGGGTGGTGTAGCATGAGAAAATGCAGAGAATGAGGAGGAGGAGGTATATAGGAGGGCTTCCTGGAGGAGGTGGGCATCTGAGCTGCGTTCTAATGGTCACATGAGTAGGATTTGGCTATGTAAAATGTGGGAACAAGAAGGGAGAAATGTGCAGACCAGGAATCTCACAGGTGGTGGAGGTGGAGAGAAGTAGAAGAAAAGAGCAAACACTGGATCCATTAAGTATGTCCCTATTTCAGGTTTTTGTCCTTGGAACACACTTTCCGCATGACCCCACAAAATGGTCAATCACTTTCATTCTAGTCTCATGAAAGCCATCCTGGGAAGGTGGTGCTGCTGAACTGAGGGCACTCTCTAATGCAGTAGCCCCTGCTATTCTCCACCCCTTCTCCTGCTTTGCTTCCCAGCTCTCCTCCCTCCCTGAGTTCACACTAGAAGGTGGACAAGAAGGTGGTCGGTGATGTCCTGTGAGAAGGAAACCAGCAGGACAGTGACTTCGAGCACCTACTTCATCAACATCCCCAGAACCTGAGCAAGATGGACATTGGAAGAGTTTAAGGACTTGGTTCTGTAGGTCAAACAACTCTGCCCACAAATCTAGAGAGAAGGCCCAAGTGGTAAAAATGTAAGATGGTGTTGGTGACAGAATAGCCAGAGTGTCTTGGAGCAGGGGGACTTATTTGGAAAATGTCGGGTTCCCAGGCTTTGGGGGGGGGGGAAATTTTGACCTGGTAGGTACATGGCAGGGAAAAGATACCTGGATTTCTACAAAGTATCGGAAGTGGATTTTAATGCATCATTAGACAGGTTGACAGCTGTAGCAGACCTCCTGGGGAGGATGGAGTGGCCTTATTCCAGCTCCCTGGAGAGAGATAAGGATCTGTGCCCCGATTAATGAGCAGATATACCTTGTGCCCGGAAAAAAGGCACCTTAAACTGTCCCAGGTATGGACTCTTCCTGACTCCCCAAAGAAGGCCTCTTCCAAAGTCTCTCATCTCAGCTTGCCTTGAAATCACACCTTCCTGAGCAAGATGTTTCTTTATTGCAAATTCCCAACTGATCTCAGGACCAAGCCCTTTGAAGCTTTTATTGTCCCTAAATTCACACCAGGCCCCAATAACTTCAGAGCAGGTAATGAATGCAAAATGGGAGGGTCCAGGATACGCAAGGCCCAGGATCAAGGCAAGAGATTGCAACCCCTAAATCTGTGGGACCAGATCCTCCTCTGAAGCCTTCCACGTGTGCGAGGCAGGTCCTGCAATCTCTGCCTGGAATGCTGGGGCTAAATGGATCAAGGTGGCCCTCTGCCTTTGAGAGCTCCTGAGTGCACCTGCTTCTGTGTGCGAAATGGTCAATTCATGCAACTGAGTTTCCTTCTAGCAACCAATACTGGGACTGATTAACTTTCAAGACAGATATTGAAACTTTATATTGGGGTTTCATCCTGGGACCAGTTCACCCAACTTTTACTGGTTCAAGGTCTGTTTTGAAAGATCCCAAACTGAGATAAGAATATAGGTATGAGTAAGCTTGTTAGTCGTCCTCCCTTCCGTTTTCTTCATCCTGTCATGCTTCCTGGCTGACCTCCCAATTAAACAGGGCTCTTCATGAGGGGGCCAAAGTGAGCAAGTCTTCCATAGGGCTCCATCCTATGGAAGACTTCTGTGGTGTAATTGTGCCCCCACCCCAATTCCTACATTGAAATCCTAACTTCCGGTGAGATGATATTGGAAAAGAAACTTTGAAAGGGGATTAGGTCATGAAGGCCCAGCCCTTGTGAGATTAGTGTTCTCATAAGAGGTCCCATAGGGGGCTGCCTTTGGCCCTCTAAGGACTCAGGAAGAAGGCGCCATCTATGAGACAGGAAATAGGCCCTCGCCAAGCACAGACCCTGCCAGTGCCTTCATCTTGAATTTCCAAGTATTGTGAGAAACTTATGAGCCATCTAATCTATGTACCAAAGCAGTGACCACTTGGGGAAGACCACTGAGAAAAAATATGAGGGTTCTGAGATGTGAAGATGCCATAGGGGGGGTTTAACCATTGACTCCGATCTATCTTGTGTGTATGTAGGGTTCCCTCTGTGCATTAACCTCTACGCTCTTCTAGATTGTGTGGGACTGTAGCAGGCTCCTGTGCTGAGAAAGCCCTCAGGCAGAGAGACCCCAGTGCTCTTGAGGTTGGAGGCCACCCCCATAAACGTCATATGACAACTGTCCTCTAAAGTTGCAGATGAACTTCTGGGTGGGTCAAGAGGCTGTGGGAACCTCACATTGATGAGGGCTCACAATAGCTCCAGCCTTGCACACCCGCTGGTGCTCAGATGAGCTCAGCACACATCACTAATGGGGCCAAATACTGAAATGCTGAGGCCACAGAAGTGAAAAATATGGCTACTTCTTGGAGGCAAGAAAGCTCATCTGTAACTCTCCTGACCCAAATAGTTGTATGCAATCCATACACTGCCCAAATTCCCACCTCAAAGATGGTCTCACAGCTGAGCCCTAGACTGAACTCTGAGAAGCCACCTATGCCAACAGGAGGGAAGAGCATCCATATTAAGGGACCAAAGAGGCAAAAAGATGTGACTGCGTTCAGTGTCAAGAAACTAAGGTTGACCAAGTATGGCTGGTAGGAAATGCTTTTGGAGAGAACAGAGGGATGGTTGGTTATATAGTGCTCTGTAGGTCAGAAGTGAGTTTTTATTCTTTGGCCAATGGGAAGCTAGTAGAAATGTTAAGATTTGAAACATTCTATTACCACAAATGAAACCAGCTGGTCTCCTTCCCTTCTCTCTAGAACAGTAGAAAGGCAGTGGGCAGATCCTGGATACTTGAGATAAAGCTTATGGGACAATGCTGACAGGTGGGATGTGGGAAGAGGGAGACTTGATAAACTAGGACTGTCAGATCTATTGAGTCCTCCAGAAAGTAACTGTGGAGATGGAACTATTAGCAAAAGGGAAAGTGCTCTGTGATGTTGCTTGGAGAGCTCAAAATTGGCAAATGCTATGTAAGTCAGCCAGGCCTGAAACATTTACCAGCATACCACTGATAATGTCTGTGAAGCAGAATTGGGCAAGAGCCACAGTTCAGAAAATATGCCTGATGAAGTATCAGTTGCTGGGAAGCTGAAGTGCAAAAGTGCCCATGAGAAGAGTCCTGCACTGGGCAGAAGTGGCCAGGCCCCTGTGCCCCTGCCATGCACAGTCATCGGGCAAAGGCTACCTGGGAAGAACACAAATTTGGCTTGAGCTGAGACTGATCCTGAGTCTGTCAGCTAACCACATCCCTGCAGCTGAATGATCATTCCTAAGTCCTTCTAAGTGACAAAACTTGGATCCATGATGTATGACATGTTTTGAAATAGGGTCTACGTTGTGGAATGGCTGAAACTAAACAGATCAACTTACACATAACTCATGTATTTTCTGAAGTAAGAATACAAAAATACACTCAGCAGTTTTTAAGGATTCACGAACTCCAGTCACCATGTTCTATAACTGATGTCTTGAACTCATCCCTACCTAACTGAAATCTGGTGTTCTTTGACCAAAATGTCCCCACCCTCATCCCCGGCCGCTGGGAACCACGAGTCTACTCTCTACTTCTGGGTTCAACAGTTAGAACCCACATAAGTGAGATCATTCTTGGAGAGATCCGAGAAATACACCTCCACAACTGCCCCTCAGGCCTCATATGAGAATCAGTTTTCTTCGAGGGAAACTCACACTCAGGCAAACACGGGTCCACCTATAACTGTGTTTTTCAGCCTTTTTCATCTCAAGGCACACTTGCCCTTATAAACTTCTATGGCACACTTACGTTGATTAAAAAAAAAAAACTCTTTTGACTTATTAAACAAAATGCACTACAGCCAAAAAAGAAAATTTATAATTTGTAACAAAGATAATTAAAATTCTTAAACTTTATTATAATTTAACATCTAATGAGATCTGAGCTTGAAATTTTTTAGAATATCTTTATAAGGGTGAAGTTGACAGGCATACTCTTAAATCTTCCAGGGACTCTTGTTTTTGTTAATATTCATTGCAGAAAAGCTTGGTTCACACAAATATGAGAATGGAAGTATTTCTATTGCTTTTTTGGTAATATTTGGAAATTCACCCTTGAAATAACAAAATGTTATATCTGCTGAATATTTTAATTACAATCCTGTCACTTCTTTGTTGTTGTTGTTGCAGTTTGTCCAGGGCCAGGTTTGAACCCGCCACCCTCGCCATATGGGGCTGGCGCCCTACCCACTGAGCCACACAGGCACCACCCAATCCTGTCATTTCTTATTCCTGTTAACTCTTGCTCTTCTGTAATATTTAAACTTGCTGACATACACACACTTAAAAGGAATTTCTCACCCAATCTGAAAACATTATGCCAAATGTAGACTCAAGAAAATATTTTTCAAAATTTGCATACAATCTAAAGTTTGTAAAATTTGCTCAAAAAATTTTTATTCAGTTATACCTTTTCACTAGTTCAAATATTTCTACTGTATTTTCTCTTTAATCCTTTCCAGAGCAGTAATTTTTCTGATAGTGTGTATTTTATATGAAGATATGAGAATATTTTCATGACTTCCCTGCATACTCTTAATAAGAGTATTCAAACGGTGAAATCTATAAGAAATGCAACTGTTAGAGCAAGCCTCATCAAAGTAAATCACCTAATTTAGAATGTTGCATTTTTAAAAATCTTGGTAGAACTCTTCCTCAAGACGGCCATCTCACTTCCATATGCAGTAAGAGCTGCATGTGAGAAGCATCCATTGAGGAACACAATCCTTTAAATTTTGATTGCAATGGCCTGCTTTTTACATAGTAGTGTTATGCAGGACTTTTTGTAATTTAGACACTAATGATTTTGGCACTACCACTACGCTAGAAAAGTATGTAAAATTTTGGATTTTTTTTTTTTTACACAAGTGTAACAAATCCTTTTACACCTCTAACATAGACGGGGCTCCATCCAAATACACACTTATTCAGGAATCCCAGGACAAGTTACTAGAATTAAAGTAATTATCAGATTGAAGATATCTCAGCCCTTTGGAGTGGTTCACAAAAACTGTTCTATGATTTCTTTATAGACAAATGCTAAAAATTGGAGTTTACCACTGACACCAGTAAATTCATCCAACTGTATTGCAAACATGTTTACTTCTTTGAGGTATTACGTGAAGTTCTATACTTTCACATAAATCCTTCCCATGCCAAGAAATTATATTATCTGGAAGTGAATTTTTAAAATTTCCTTTTCATATTCTCTAAACATTGCTTTTACAAGGCAGGTGACATATCAGATTCTGCAATTGTATGAGATTTCATTTTCCTAGCTCTGATATCTGCAGCTCTAACTTCTTGTACTTTATTGTTGCATACTTGGTCCATATTTTTGCTTATTTCTCAGTGTAAGTCATTTAACATCCCACCAGCTTTTCAGACAAGTGTAAATGTCTTTTTAATTTGGCACAGCATTTGTTGTTTCACCAAATTATGCGTATGAGATGTGATAGACTCCTTTACTACATATGAAACCACATTATCTTGCTACATTGAGTAATTGTTTATAATTTAGTTGCCATGTACTGGATAAAGCAGTATTCAACACTAGCACCTAATTTTTATTAAAAATTTGCCCACTTTAATTGAACATGTGTAATAAAATGCCTAATCAAAATAATAAAAATAAACAACTCATACTTTTTAAAAAGAAATACAGGTACTAAGCACAGCTGGAAACGCCTCTGTTCTATAATTCTTTTGTTTTCAATTTCATTTAATTATGCTCTAATTTTAGTTATTTCGTTTCTTCTGCTGGGTTTGAGATTGGATTCTTCTTCCTTTTCCAGTTGTTTGAGATGTCCCATTAAGTTGTTAACTTCCTCTCTTTCTGTTCTCTTGAGGAAGGCTTGCAGTGTTATAAATTTCCCTCTTAGGACTGCCTTTGCAGTACCCCAGAGGTTTTGATAATTTGTGTCTTCATTGTCATTTTGTTCCAAAAATTTAGTGATTTCATTCTTAATCTCATCAATGACCCATCTATCTTTCAGCATAAGGTTGTTCAGCTTCCATGTTTTTGTTTGAGTATGCAAATTCCTGTTATTCTTGAGCGCAACTTTTATTCCATGGTGGTCCAAGAAGATGCAAGGAATAATTTCTATTCTTTTAAATTTGCTGAGGTTAGATTTGTGACCTAAGATGTGATCAATTTTGGAGTATGTTCCATGGGCTGATGAGAAGAATGTGTATT
>CAUYRH010073064.1:0-10271 GCA_963574655.1 Perodicticus potto
AAGATTTACAAAGACAAAATGGTAAATAATAAAATCAAGGCTTGGCGCCCATAGCACAGTGGTTATGGCACCAGCCACATACATGGAGGATGGCGGATTCAAAATTGGCCCAGACCAGCTAAACAACAATGACAACTGCAACAAAAACAACAACAAAAACAAATAGCTGGGCATTGTTGTGTGCACCTGTAGTCCCAGCTACTTGGAAGGCTGAGGAAAGAGAATTGCTTAAGCCCAGGAGTTTGAGGTTGCTGTGAGCTGTGACGCCATAGCACTCTACTGAGGGCGACATAGTGAGACTCTGTCTCAAAAAGAAAAAAAAAAAAAGAAAGAAAGAAAAGAAAAGAAACCGCATTTTCATGATAGACAAAAACAGCAAAAACTGTCTGTAATAAAATGATAACATTAAAAATAGCACCAAAGCATATCAAATAGTCATGCATATACTTAACAGAAATTTAAGACTTTTATGGAGAATATTATAAAACCTTATACAGAGACCTTAAAAATATATAAATAGATAGATATGTCTCATTCAAGGATTGGAAGACTCAATATTGTAAAGATGTGAAGTCTCCAAACTTTGATCTGTGGAATCACTAATATCTCAATGAAAATCATAATGGGTTTATTTTATAGAAGGTGACAAGCTGCTTTTAACATTATCACATAAACTTGCAAAAGACCAAGAATAGCTAAGACACTCTTGAATGAAACAAGGTGGAGAGTCTTACATTAACGTTTACCAAAAATTACAAAACTATAGTAATTCAGACATTGTAGTATTGGCCTAAGATAGACATAGATTTACCCATGGAATTAAATAGAGGGTTGAGAAATAGACCACTCTATATATGAAAGCTTAATTTATGATAGAACTATCAGAGATCAGTGTAGAAAAGATGAACTTTTCAATAAATGATGCTGGGACTACTGGTTATCTATATGAACTGGTTATCTAAAATGAAAATAGATCACTTACCCCATACTACAAACAAAAATAAGTTTTAGATAATTTTAAAATCTAATTGTAAAAGGTAAAATTATAAAACTTTTAGAAGATAGTGATACAGGATGCCACTACTCAGGCCTAGAGAGGGAGTACCCCAATCTCTAGGCCCAGGTAAACTCAGAACAAGAGTGGCTCTATTGTCAAATGATTTTTGGTCCTTTGGATATACACCTAGAAAAGGAATTGTAGGATCAAATGGTAGATCTATATTTAGATCCCCGAGTGTTCTCCAAACTGGAAGTTCATATTTGTATCTTTTTTGGTTGGAGTGCACTAACATTTTTGGTAAAATTTTGGTAAAAAGTTTCTCAATAGCTCATGTCCTCTGGAAGAGAAGATCCTACTACTCAGATAGAACTCTCTCCTTCCTCTTCTTCCTTCTATGCTGTATGCCAAACCTTGGTCAGAAGGTGGGGTTCCCTTCAGTAAGACTGTATGTCCCTCTTCAATTTTCCTGCTATAAAGGGAGGGAAAGGGAAGCACAGAAATGGTAGAGATGGTGGGTTGCTTTTATTTTGAGAGAGAAAATGTAGAAGGAACTTGTTCTTTCAGGCGTTAAGAGAATATGAAACAAAGTCATAGAGAACTGAAATCCCCAAGCCAGACTGGGAAGAGAGGATATTATAAAACCCAACAAGGTCTTAGAGAAAAAATGGAGAGAAAGTAGTGCAGTTTGGGGAGACATTTCCTGTACCATTCTATGTGATAATTAATAACAAGGGTGCCACGCATATATGCGACAGAGGGTAGAGGCCACGGTGGAGGAAAGAATCCCAGAAGAGGAGTCTTTACTCTTACTGCAGGATAAGGTGAGAGAATCCTTCCTGAAAAATTTCAACCCTTTCTCCACTGAATTTCGTTTTGTCTGCTCAAATAAATAGCTGCCCTTGGGGCAGGTAAGCTTGGTGGACAAGGTAGGGTCTTCTCTGCAAATCAGAAATGCTTCTCCACTCCCCACCTCCAGCAGTGTCTGTCCTCCATGGTGACCCTTTGCTTTTTGATAACACAAGAAGGCCTCAAGGAGGATGCCACCCCCCTTCTGCAGAAGGCAGACTTCCATTCCAGAGAGTTTCTCATACCACAATGCACACAATTGTTAGGAACTGCAATGTCATCAGAGGTAAAATTAAAGAAAGGGATCATTTTGGGTTCTGGGAGAATATGTGAGATTGGGCCCACCTGGAGTGTGCTAATTCTCAGCACAGCAACAAATTTTCTCTGAGGCTGGTCCGTGTTGCCCACTGCTCTAACAGAGAGATTCTCTACTGAAGCTTTGAAATGCCATCTTGCTGAGCTGTCTTGGATCAAAAGCCTCCTTCACTGTAAGCAACAGCTTCCATTTACCTGAGCTTAGTGGGAGGAGAGCTCATTTTCTGACTCTATTCTAAAAGGGTCTTGTAGAAATATAAGGAAGATCACAAATGCCAACAACATATATCATTTAAAATCTTCTAGATATTACATAAAATATTAAAGAAAAACAGTAAAATTAATCTGAATAATCTATTTGACCAATATAGCAACTGTATTATTATTTAAACATGTAATATGAAATTATTAACAAGATACTTTGCATTCTTAAGTTCTAGTTACTCTTGTTAATTTGGTGTAAATTTTATGCTTAATACTCATGCTAATTTGGACTGGCTACCTTTTGAGTGCTCAGTAGTCAACGTGTAAACAGTGGTTGCCATATTAGACAGTGCAGCTCTAAGGCATCTTACATGAGACTTTGTAATGGGAAGGGAGTGAGAGTGGGTTGAATTAGGCTCTTATAAGATAATGACTTTAGATAAATGTCTTATTGTGTTTTCTTCATTCTCTATCCCTTCACTTCTGTCCTTTTCCTCCAAAGGAAGATTGAACTTTAAAACATGGCTTTTAGAGAGGGGTTGGGGAGGGATAAAAGCAGAGAAGTAGCAAAAGAGACAAGAAGCCTCTTTCTACTTCCCATGAATTTGGAAAAGGGGCACAATGGAATCAGTGTTGTTGCCCTCCACAGAGACTGGCATGGGAGTGCACAAGGGCTGAGAGAGAAGGAGAGGACACGAGCTTTGTTAGGAGTTGGCAGAGGTCTGTGACCTTCTCTTCGGTCTTGTTCATGTTGGTCTATAAGCCAGTGGATATGTAGTCTTAAACATGGAACTCTGGACCCTGGCTTAAGGCTTCTTAAAATCTACTCATGTACCAGGCTGTTTGCTTTGTACTGATGACTCAGAAATGTATAAGACACTCGTTCTTTTCCTGAGGAACTCTTGGCTTATGGAGGGACAGATGTGTTAACAATTCTACCTGAAGAAAGTGCTGAGATAGAGCAAAGTATAAGTTGCCACAGGAACACAGAAAAGTGCTGTGACTAAGAGTACAGGTTTGGGGAGTGTGGGTGTGAAATGTTAGAGGATGTTTCACAGAGAAGTTGATATTTGAGTTTAGTCTATTTTTTTTTTTTTTTGAGATGGAGTCTTACTCTATTCCCCAGGCTAGAGTACTGTGGCATCAGCCTGACTCACAGCAACCTCAAACTCCTGGGTTCAAGTGATCCTCTTGCCTCAGACTCCTGAATAGCTAGGGTTATAGGTGCGCACCATAGCGCCTGACTGGGTCTAGCTCTTGTTCAGGCTGGTCTCAAACTTCAAGCAATGCTCCCACTTCAGCCTCCCAGAGTGTTAGGATTACAGGCACAAGCCACCACACCTGGCCTGAACTTAATCTTGAACCATGAAGTTTTCTAGATAGGAGGCTGGTAGAGTGTTGGAAAAGGATTGTTTCACATAGAAGAGGAGCAGCTAGTACTAAGCTAATGCACAACTGGGTATAGAGTGAAATGTGGGCATCCTGAAAGAGGGTGAAGTTAGAAATGTAGGAATTTTGATGTTGAGGAGGTTCCATATGGACTTGCTTCCACAGATGAGAAGGAAATATTTAAGGATTAAATGTAAGCAGGTGATATGACAAGATTTTCATTTTTGAAAGTTTGCCATCTTTAAGTTGAGCGTCTGTGCTGTTTGATGCCTCAGTTTAGCTCCTTCGTTCCTCAAGTGTATTGAAAGCTATCCAATGAATTACGGTGTTGGAATCTCTTGAGACTTTCGATTTTCCCCTGGAAAATACTGCTAACATCTCAAGATCTTACAAAGTCATGGCAAGAAATCTCTGTTTATATTACTGTTGTCAGAATTTAAGAGTGATTAATAGTGTGGAATTTCAGTTGGGTAGAGATTCAATTAGAACCATATCTTTTATCTTAATTGTGGGTACCTGAACTAAAATTTTGGGTCTTTCATTTAGTGTAGACCCCAAATAGAAGGAGAATTCTTAGAGTCTCTATCACATATTTGGTATCTGAAAACCAGAATGACTATAGTTAACAATAATGTATTAAATATTTCAACATAGCTAAGAGAGAAGTTTTTGAATGTTCTCACTACAAAGAACTAATGAATGTTTGAGATATACTGATTACTCTGATTTGATCTTTACTCAATATATACATACATCAAAACATCCCATTATGCCCCATAAATATGTACAATTATGTGTTAATTAAAATAAAAATAATAATTTTATTAAATTACATTACTGTAAGCTTTATACTTATATTTCCTTGGGGGCTTTTTTTTTCTATTTCATGTAGAATGTATGATAAAATGTGAGTTATATGTCATAGAGCTTTTATAAGCCAGGAAAAAATTGCAAAGTTTATAGTTAAGCAATCAAAAAGGCATATGTTAGGATATAGTCAATAGTAGTCAAAAAGGCATATGTTAGGATAAATTAGAATATAAAAATTTTTCCACAAATGTCTGATTTATAAGATGTGATAAGAGTTCCATGGGTAATATGCAAATAGAAACCCAAAGTGAGAAGGAATAGACTTTAAATCAAAAATAGGAAAAAAGACAAAGGTCATTATCCATGTATAATAATAAAGGTATCAATTCAGAAAGGGTATATAATAATCCTAAATATGTAGGTACCTAACACCGGAACTCCCAAATTCCCAAGACAAAAATTAACTAGACCTAAAGAAAGAAATAGACAGCAATACAGTAACAATGAGGAACTTCAACACCCTACTCATAGCACTAGACCGCTTGTCAAGACAGAATATCAATGAAGAAACACTGGACTTAAATTGGACATTCGATAAAATAGACCTAACAGACATATACGGAACCACTGCAAAACATACATTCTTCTCATCAGCACATGAACATTCTGCAAGATAGATTCTCCGTATGTTAGGCCAAAAAACAAGCCTCAATAAATTTAAGAAATTGAAATCAGTAAGCATCTGCTCAGATCACAAAACTAGAAGTAAATACAAAGATGAGTTTCAGAAATTATATACAAGAAATTAAAGAATATGATCTTTGGGTCAAAGATGAACTTAAGATGAAAATTAAATACATTTTTGAAATGATTGAAAATAGAAACACAACATGCCAAAGCTCTGAGATATGATAAAAGCCATGCTAAGAGAAAAGTTTATGGCATTAAATACCTCATCAAAAAAGTAGAAAAACCACAAATTTGTGACCTAATATTGCACCTTAAGGAACTAGAAAAATAAAAAGCAAACCAAACTCAAAGTTGGCAGAAGAAAAGAAACAACAAAAATCATAGCAGAACTAAATAAAATAGAGGCCAAAAAACCACTGCAAATGAAAAGTTGGTTCTTCTAAAGATAAAATCAGAAATAAAAAATGACCTCACAATTGATACCACAGAAATACAAAAGATCATTACAGACTATTATGAACATTTAAATATTCACAAATGAGAAAACTCAAATTCCCATTTCTATATCACTCATAGGGGATTAAAAAGTATTCCCTTGGCTTAGTGGTTAAGGTGCAGGCCACATACACTGGGACTGGCGGGTTCGAATCCAGCCTGGGCCTGCTAAATAATAGTGACAACTATAGCAAAAAAAACCAGCTGGGTGTTGTGATGGGCACCTGTAGTTCTAGCTACTTGGGAGGCTGAATCAAGAGAGTCACTTAAGTCCAAGAATTTGAGGTTGCTATGAGTTGTGACGCCACAGCACTCTCTACCAAGGGTGATATAGTGAGACTCTGTCTAAAAAAAAAAATTAAATTCCTGGAAACAGACAACCTCCCAAGATTGAGCCTGTGAGAAATAGGAATTCAGAATAGACCAATAATGAGTAACTAGATTCGGTAATCAAACATCTCAAAAGAAAAAGCCCAGGACCAGATGAATTCATAGCCGAATTCTACTAACCATACAAATAACTAATAATGATATCGTACATTTTAATTAAACTTTGGTTATAATTTTTATTTTCCAGGGTTACTTGTAAAGAAAATTTTACTCTAGTTACCATTTCAGGATTTAAGAACCTCTGAATTTGACCTTGATACAACTTTAGAGCAATTGGGCATACAGCAGTTTTTCTCACTGCTGTTAACTGAATGGTGATGGTATAAATAGTTCTTGCTAAATCTTTCTATACTGTAGCTATGTCCATTTAATTCAAGGTCCTCAGGTCTCCGTAAACCTTTGTATTAAAAAAACCCAAAAAACTCTACACTACTTCTTACTGCTTAAGGTTTTTCTTATTTCTGTTTCACAGGTTTTGGCTCAAGCTGAAGGAAAAATGATTATGCCTGCATAATCAGATAGACATGTGATCATATTTTTTTAAAAGTAAAAAATATCCAGATAAATCATAATGGTGATCTAGTAGTAAATTTATTTGCTAACATTCACTTTCTATTCCATCCTGGTAAGTGGTCTATGTCTATAAAAATTATTTCTTTAATTTCTTCCTATTATTTTAGAATTAGATCTTCAAGGGGAATAAGCCAGCAAATTATATGATGATATAGTCATTCTCAGCTTATTGTTGCCAAGCTAGGTTCATCTACCCACTACCCAAGAGGAAGCCAATATCCACAGACAGCACATTTCACAGCACAGAAAGAGTATTCCACATAGCACTAAGCAGGGAGACAGGAGAAATTTCTCAAACCTGCTGCTTTGAGAATTGGGGTGATCGTTTTTAAAGACAGTTTGGTGGGCAGAGGATTAGGTAATCAGGGTCTACTAATTGGCCGGTTTGGGGGCAAAACCATTAGTCCTTTGGTGTGGGCTGCAGTCTGGGTGGGTCAGCTGATCCACTGGAATGCAGCTCAACCAATGAGAGTTGAGTCAGTTTCTTGGTCTGGGTGAGTTAGTCAATCCATTGGAATGCAGAACCTGGAAAATATCTCAAAAACCTATCCCTAGGTTCTGAAGAGGAGATGTTATTAAGGAGAAAAGTTAAAAATTTTTACAGCCACCACCTGTGTTCTGTGTTCTGAGTGGCAATTACAGAGAAGCAAAAGGGCACAGTCACTAAGAATCAAGCAAAGGAGAGGACAGTGGCTGATTAGTATCATTACTTCAGCTGAGTCTGTTCCTTTGCACTGTTTTGGGGTCCTTACAACTGGTTCTCACCTTGTAACCCTTCACCTATCTCAGGGCTGTTTCAAGACTGTTTGCTTTATACATTTATCGAAATAGAAATATTGGGTTCAGTTGGTCACATTATTCTTCTCCAAACAACCAAAAAACCAAACTGGTCAAACCTGAAAGAAGTGTATTAGTTGTTCTCTTAAAATTCAAATAAGGGTGCCTGATGGACAGGTTCTTTAAGTGGTGAGTCTAGAATGGAGTCCTCTCAATATTTCTCTTCACCACCTTCAATAAATGTCTTTTAACATCACTGTGCTCATAAATCATTGAGGCCCTTGCATAGGCAAAGTCTGAAGTGTTGCATAACAGTTAACTACATTCTTTAGATTGGACCTCAGTTCTCTGACTGCATGTAACTGCAAGGGGGGGTCTTAGAAAAGTAATCTAACAGTTGAAAAAGAGAAAATGGATGGATGTTTTAACTTCTTTGTTGACTAATGTTTACCCTGTTGGATCTATATGTGGAGATATAGTGTATGTAAGGAATGGAGATGGGTAGCTCTGTGGATATCTGGGAAAAGGATCTATCTTGATTCAGTGGACAAGCTCTTTAAACTGCAATTTGGGAAACTCTGTGTCAAGTTTTCCAAGCTTAACGTTTGAAGGTAATGGCGCATCTTACATCAGAAAATCTTTGTTAACTAAGGGATAATTTCTTAAGATTAGAAGAGGAAACTCTGCAAGGAATAATACTGTGTTAACAATCTCGTGTGTGTGTGTGTGGATGCACATAAGTATGGACATTCATGTAGCTTTTATATCTCCAATATAGTAACTTACAAAGAGGAAACACCCTCGAGTCTGTATGAAGCATTTTAATTGCCCCCTTTGCTCCTGGGCTTGAGATCTCAGGAGAGAGTGCCTGAGAGTCTGGAAGGGATAAATAATGAAGAGTGGAGATATTTGTGGAATATTCTTTTTTCTGAGTACAACCTGAAAGTAACCTTTGTGAAGAAAAGTGTCAGCTAGGAGCTGACACTTCATACCCTGGTCTGAATTTAGGATATGTGGGTATGGGCATGTGGAACATAACTTCTGGTCTATGTTCACTTTGTTTTGTGCATTGATATGAAAAAGGAGCATAACTGTTCATAATTATTTTCCTTTACAAACAGCTTTCTTATATAAGCCTTATTAGACATGAAATTAAGGAAATTTTGGGGGTCAAATTGTGATTTTGTGTTTGTAGATCATCTTCAAAATGATTATATTCCTAAATGACAGGACAGTGGGAAAAGTTCTTTGATAATATTGTTGTAACACAGCCTAAGACTTGTGATTCAGTAGAAAGCATTGCTGTTGTAAATTCTTAGGTTGGTCTTTGAGGTATTTTTCAGACTCTGCATTCAGTGGTACCTACTGATGCAGAGTTGAGGGAGAACTTCCCTTCTCCCTGGAAGTTATACTGAAGATCAACTCACAATAAAGCAGATAAATAAGAGAAAAAGATTTTTAAAACATGTACACGGGGACAATCACAGAGTGATTACCCAATATCCCAGTAGGGTCCAGAAGTTTATATACCTTGGTTTTATAGGGGAGAGGGAGATAAGGAATATAAGCAAATGGATACTAGGGAAGATGAATAGATACTTGGGAGAATGGATGAGAGACAAACTGATATATAATTGATTCTCTTTGGAAATTAAATTAACATGAGAGACACGTATTATATTTAAAGTGATTTGGATTAGATCTGGCTATATTGCATTCTTGATCTTCTTTTTTGGAATACATTGAGGTAACAGGGAGGAGAAAGCAAATCAGTTGTTCTTTTTGATGGGTCTCATTCTTTTTATGAAAAAAGAAGATAAGCCCCTTTTATGGCCTGTTGATCTTTGAGGGCCTATAATTAAAAATACTTTAGGCAGTGTTCCTAAAATCCCTCTAAAGTGTCCAAACATAGGGACAATTGGAAATTATAGCTAAATGTACTTTTATCCACAAAATATTCATTACGAAATTTTATGAAGATTTGAGTAACCCATAGAGAACATCTTATAAATATTTTGTAAAATTTTGTAATGAATATTTTGTAAATAAAGATACATTAAATCTTTAATTTCCCAGTTTCCCTATGTATGGTGACTTTAGGGGCAACTTTTGGGACACCCTCTATATATCACAGAGTCATATTTTGGGGTGAAATTGCCTGAGATCCTTCACTTCCTTCTAGTCCATGTTCTGTATCAGCTTCCTTGGATGTTGCCAGAAACAAACATACCATCTAAGTAAAAACAATATCCTCACGATGCAAGTGAAGTTTCAAGGTAAATCTCCTCAAATGTCTCCCAATGTACTGCTTGAAGTTGCTTTGGACAAAAGGTATTTGTTGGAGGCTTCATAAGATCAGAGACTCTGTTTATTTTATTAATTCTTCTTTCCCTATCTTTTAATACAGTGCCTGGCAATAGTAATGCACACAATAAATGTTTATTGAATAAACTAGGGAAGGAGATAGAGGAAAGAGCAGTTCATTCTTAAAATGGGAAGGTAGCAATATCACAAACCCAAACTGAGGAAAATAAACAATGGTCCCTTCACCAGAAAGAAGAAAAATAGTGTATATATTTCTGTGGTTCTTACTATTTCTGTCACCTCCACAGGTCAGGCCAACGAGGACTTTGCCGACAACTAATATCTCTGTGTCTGTGAGTGAGTTCATCCTCCTGGGCTTCCCGTGCCGCAGGGAGATCCAGATCCTCCTCTTTGTGGTCTTCTCCCTCATCTACCTCCTGACCCTCCTGGGGAACACATCCATCATCTGTGCTGTGTG
>CAUYRH010073066.1:0-13367 GCA_963574655.1 Perodicticus potto
TTTCAGGACTGCTTTTGCTGTATTCCACACAGTTTTGTAGCTTGTGTCTTTATTGTTGTTGTGCTCAAGGAAATTAATGATTTCCTTTTTTATTGCTTCCTGCACCCATCTGTTATTCAGCATAAGTTTGTTTAAATTCTATGCCTTTCAGTAGGGTTGAATGTTTTTGTTAGAGTTGAATCCCACTTTAGTGCCCTTTGGTCTGAAAAGATGCAAGGTAAAACTTTAATTATTTTGATTCTGTTAAGGTTTGTTTTGTGTCCTAGGATATGATCAATTTGGGAGAAAGTTCCAGGGAGTGATGAGAAGAATGTATATTCTTTATCTTTAGAATTGAGTGCTCAATATACGTCTATCAAGCACACTTGTTCTGGGATCTCATTTAAGTCTCATATCTTTGTTTAATTTCTGTTTAGAGGATCTGTCTAGCTCTGTGAGAAGATTGTTAAAGTCCCCTGTTATTATAGTGTTATAGGATATCATATTGCTCAGACTAAGTAAGGTCTGTTTCAGCAATCTGGGAGCATTTAAGTTGGGTGCACAAATATTTAGAATTGAAATGTCTTCTTGTATTTTTCCCTTGACCAATATGAAGTATCCATCTTTGTCTTTTTTGACTTTAGTTGTCGTAAATCCACTTGTATTTGAAAATAAGATTGCAACCCTTCCTTTATTCTGAATTCCGTTTGTCTGAAAAATTGTCTGCCAACCCTTAACTCTGAGTTTTAATTTGTTTTCTGTGGCTGGGTGTGTTTCCTTCAGAGAGCAGATGGATGACCTGTGCTTTTTAATCCAGTCGGCCAGTCTATGCCTCTTCAATGGAGAATTCAAGCCAGTAACATTTATTGAGATAATTGATAAGTGTCATAGCATTCTATTCATCTTATTTTGTGAAAGTCCATTGCTTAGTTTTATCTTTTGCATCATTGTGAAAGCTGAGTTCTGTCATTGAATTTCTGGGTGATTACTTTGCTGGTGGTCCATTGTGATGGTCATTGTGCAGAAGAGGTTGAATTATTCCCCATAGAGCTCATCTTGTGGCAAATTTCCTCAATGTTTTCATATCAGTAAAAGATTTGATTTCTCCATCAATTTTAAAGCTTAGCTTAACACAGCAGTTCTCAACCTGTGGGTTGTGACCCACAGGAACTGTATTAATGGGACAAGGCATTAGGAAGGTTGAGAACCACTGGCATAGCAGGATATAGAATTCCGGGCTGGAAATTATTTTATTTAAATAGATTAAAGGTAGATGCTCATTGTCTTCTGGCTTGAAAAGTTTCATTTTCATTAGAGAATTCTGCAGTCACTCTGATGGATTTGTCCATGTAGGTCAACTGGAGCTTACTCCTGGCAGCTTGAAAAATCTTTTATTTTGTCTTGACTTTGGATAGGCTCATCACAATGTGCCTTGGAGAAGCTCTATTTGAGTTGAGGTGACCTGGGGTCCGATATCCCTCTGACAGGAGTGTGTCAGAATTTTTGGTGATACTTGGGAAATTTTCATTTATAATATTCTCCAGTATGCCTTACATTCCCCTGTGGCATTCTTCTTCCCCTTCTGGGATACCTATAACTTAAATGTTTGAACACTTCATAAAGTCCCATAATTCTGTCATGAACATTCTTTCTCTCTTTTTTCTGCATCTTTAACTATCTGAGTTATCACAAGAGCATTGTCCTCTACCTCTTAGATTCTTTCTTGTGCATGATCTAATCTGTTGTTGATACTTTCTATTACATCTTTAAGTGCCCTAAATGACTGCTTCAATTCCTTCAGTCCTGCCATAACCTTTCCTTATCATTCATCTCCTATTTGATTCTGTTTTTGAATTTCCTTTTGGTTATTTTCCACTTTGTCAGCAATTTCCTTCATTGTTTTCATCATCTGTATTTTAAATTCCCCTTCTGTCATTTCTAACATTTCTTTAAAGGTGGAATCCTCTGCAGTAGCTACCTCATGGTCCTTGCAGGGGGAGGTGTTGTTGCTCTGGTTTTTCATGTTGCCAGGATTTTTCAGCTGAGTGTTCTGTTTTATCTGTTTCCTTGCCCTAATTTTCCTTTCACTTCTTCTTGCTCTTTAAGTTACCATGCCTCTGGCCTAAGGTTTCAATAAGTCTATTTGGTACAGGACCAAAAGGATGAGAATACTGAAGAGCAGGAAGGGGAAAAAGATTTAAAAAAAAAAAAAAAGAGTTGAGAGAAAGGGGAGGGGAGGAGTAAAACGGAATATTGATAAAAAGAAGAGAAGCACAGAAAGAGGGAGACAGGAGTAATAAGAGTGTACAGTAGGAGATGTTGACCCACACCTTAAAAACCCCCAAACTCTGGGGGTCCTGGGTTGGGTGGATCCTTGAAGTCAGCAGCTCTTTGGTAGTCTGAGCAGACATGGTGCCCCACCTCCACCAAATAGAGAGGAAAGACAAAAATACTATAAATCAAACTAAAACAAACAAACAGAATACCTTACAGGATAAAAGTGGGGAAAAAATCAAACACAAGGTGCAGAAACACTAGCAAAAATGAAGTTCTTATTATTAAAGAAGACAAAAATGAAAAATTATATTTACACTAGAAAAATGAAGAAAGGAAAAAAAAGAAAAATCTAGGTGTGGAAAATTGAAATTAAAAAAAAAATCCAAAACAAAGAGGTGTATGTATCTTGCTAAATATAGTCTGGGCACCGCACGATCTTCTGAGGTATGAGATGCTAATCCAAATGCTGATACAGCTGTATGAGATGGAGATTGGAGGCCTCTGCTGACTACTTTGCCCTCCAATCCTGCAGGGTTGAGAGCATAAATCTCTCCTCAGCATGCTTAAGAGACACTTTCAACCTTTAACAGATTTCCCAGGAAAACACTTGTTGCTGGGATCTCTCCTGAAGTAGCTGCCCGCTTATCTGGTGAGCTAAAACTGGCCTTACTGTGTGCCCCTGAGGGCCAAGGCTTCAAGGCAGCACTCCCATTGCCAGACACTGAAAGTTCTGTTCTTCCCCTGCTTCTCAGCCCTGGCCTGTAGTGCTGCTCATAGTCCCTAGGTCCCTCACCCAAGGTCTCCCAGCCCCAGCCTTGCTCTGCAACCCTGAAGTTGGAGCTTGCAGGGGCAGTTCTTCCACAATGCTGTGCATACACATGGCCCACAGCCGAATAATGTTAGTTCCGTTCAGGCCCACCAGCTCAGGCCTGTGCCCTGGACTGTGTTTAAAGTCGCCCATACTCTCACCCAAGTTCTCCCAAGTGAATTCAACCGACTGCCAAGTCCAAACAAACAAAACAACCCACAGGGAAGGCTTTCCCTGTCTGCAATCTCACTGCTTTTGCAGTTACAGCTGTGGCAGCTTGTTCTTAACTACTTGTCACTTCTCCACTGCTTTTGTCCTCCTCCTGGGGTCCCAAAGTCCCTCGCTATCTCCCTGCATCCCCAAAGGGATGTTTCTAGGCAAATCTCACAAGCCAGACATGCCTGGAGTCTTCTCTCCCAAATCTCACTGCTCCCAGTTACAAGAAAGCTGTTACTTGGCTGCCACCTTGCACTGCCCCTCTCTCTCTCTTTTTTTTTTTTAATTATGAGAGAAGGAGCACTCTGAGGCATTGTGTGAGGATTTACCTTCCCCAGCACTAAAGCAATTCTGATTTATTTCTCTCCTATCGTATTTTCTTATTTTATTTGGCCTTTTACCCAAAATTGTTCTCTTATACGTTATGCCTTACAGAGTCAGGGGCCACTGCAACTGCTGCTTAGCCTCCTTAGAGTGACTAACTTGAATCAGTTACCATTTGAAGTCTTTCAAACTATGTCATAAGACTGCAGTGTATTGCAAGAGTGTGGTATTCCTCACTAATTTGTACCTGATCTTGGCAGTGGGGATAACTGGGCAAGTAGACACACTCCAGTCGGCCAGTTACAAAGCACTGCAGGAGAGTGAAAGTTTAGATACACACCTGGTTCCCAGGTGGGGCTACTCACAACTCCTTCACTCAACCTGGAAATTCCTCTCTCACCTCCTGACTCCAATGGCTCAGGGGTGGGCACAGGATTGCTAAGAGAAAACTCTGCTCCACAAAAGTTAATCTCCTCTTTAAAAGGTATTTGATTATGTATATCACACAGAAAGTGCACAGTTCCAAAGAACATAGGATGAAGAAAGAATTTCAAGATATTTGAATTGCACTTTGAAGAATAGTAAGATCTTTTTTTCCCTGTAAAGAAGTGAAGACAGTTGAAGAGATATAGTGGTTTTTATCAAGGGTTACCCTTAAAAGAATGTTAATACTTGACAATCTCTTCACATGTCTGCTTCTTTTTTTTCTTAAAAAAAAAAACACCCTCACCACTACTAGAATCCTGATGAGCTTTTGTTTTTTGACATTTTCAGCTTAAGATAAAATAAATAGCCTAACATCTATGACATATCTTTCCTGAATTTGATTCATAAACAATATGCCTTTCTTCTTCTATCACATCTTCCTTTTAAAAAAAAATCTACCTTTCACATTTGATTCCTTTCTGTCATTTGGTTCAATAGTGCTCACTGTGACTTCATAATCACACCTTTTAGATGATTTTCTGGGGATATTTTTTCTGCTTTAATTTTTTTTCCTATTGGTTCAGTTTATTTTCCTTTAGTATATACACATTCTTTTGATGTTGATTTCTTCACAATGACCTGTGTCCCTCCCTTCAAATTTGTTGCTAGAGATGAAATACTCTTGACAACCTTCACCTTGAGATTCACTTGCTTCTCTGAAGTACTTCATTTGGTTTTCAAAACTCAAAGTTGGGAGAAATCTCTCACTTTCAGAACCCTAAAATATAACATTAGAAGTGTAAGAAGGGAAAAACAGTTCCAGGCAGACAGAAAGGCTACAGTATACAACACTGAAAGAATTAAAAGAATGAAAAAAGGAAGCATTAAATTCACATCAAACAAAGCTTTGAACATTAGAGCGAATGAAAGTAAGGGGGAAGAAATCTATATGGGAGCAAAATGATCACTGCTTCCTGACAGGTGCAGTTATTAATTAGTGTTCTATCATTTTCACTAAATGGTCAATCAATACTTTTTCTTCTCTGGCAGACCATTTGCTGTGTAGCCTGTTTCTTAATGGGAAATGAGTCAGCTTGTCCTCATCTTCGTCATTCTGACCTGACAGAGAGTTTGCAAGCCAGATAGAGTACTTTGCCCCCAGAATCCTATTCTCCTGCCTTCACCACCTCACCTGAAACCTGTTGTTGATGTTGATATTAATCTTGATTCTTTCTGCATAAAATGATGGGATAGCTAATTTTGAATGGTCTTTGAAGTGGGACAAATACCTTTCCAAATGACATTTACAAACTCATCTTCTCTCTTTCCCCCTTATGGTTCATCCTACATGTTGGCCACAACATGTCACTCAGAAAAGCCTGGTTAGAACCCAGGCTCTAAATTCAGTAAATTCACATTGACCCCTGGCTTTTTTTAGCCACTTGCTCCCTGGTGTTGGGCAGATGACTTACTTCAAAAGATTTCAGCTTCCTATCCACAGATCTAACACCTTGCTCTGAGAGTTATTATAAGAATGAACTAGCATCCTATGAACATAAACAGCTGGGCACCTGGGGTTTGGAAGACACTCAAATAATGTTTGTTAAATGAATGGCACAGAGTAAATACCACAGAATAATTGACTTGTTATTGTTCTCTTTTGTTATTACTCTTCTTTTCTGGAACGCAATTCTGTACCTTACCTATTTTTGAAGATCTACCTCATATACAACCTTCACATGAAAGCCTTCCTTGCCTTGCTACCATAATTATTCATTCCCTATTCTATTACAGTACCTTAGGCATATCTCATTATAATCTCTCCTTGTACTCTCTTTAATTAGATTACACATCTGATTGCTTTACTACACTTTGAGAATCACTATAGCTACAACATACTTGTTCATCACTTAGGTCCTCTCTGCTATCCTGTGCCCAAAACGGGATAGATGTGTTTGCTTTTGAATAGATGAACTGTAGGAGACTGAGCACCAGGCCTATAGCAGCAGTCATCGGCTCTTGAAGAAGGCACTAGGAGTGAGACAGTCTCCTAGCCGGCATGGAGATGTTTTGCAGCCCAGAGACAAGCCCTCAAGGAGCTGCATGCATTAATGAGATAAGATGGGTAGCTTATTAGCAAGCTAGTGTTATTCTTTGTAACATTGGGTGGGAGTCAAGCCCAGGCGGAAAGAGCACTTAACAACCATTAAACATGTGATCCTAGCTCTCCTGTGGTTTGAGGTTTCAATAAAGGTCCAAGAGAGAGGTTTCTTGGGGTTCTCTGAAGACAGACAGGAAGCTCACCTCTTGCAGGCATGTTCCTTCAATCAGTGTTCCGGCTGTTTTTATTCACGTGCTGACAGGGTGCCACAGCTGGCACCAACAGTGAACCCTAGAAATGCCATATAATACTCAAAATATCTAATTTCTAATAGTAGAATTAAGTCTCTAAGGTGGAACATTAGAGTCATTTTGAGGTGTACCCTAAAATTATTTCATATCTAAACCTCAGAGGAGGTGAGACACCTTTGAAATTTTAGAGTTAACAGATCTATTTATAAGTTCTGTGTTAAAAATGCATTATTTCCTACTTATTTTTTTAAAGTATGTGCCTTATTTTTTTAAAGTAAGTCTTGTTCATGGATATAGGAGCATAGACTCAGACAAGGATATACAGTTACAGTAAAATGACTAATGGCCAATTTTATGGACATGAGAATTAAGTTGAAAATGGTTATCTCTAGAAATATATATAACTAAGAAAAACAAATACATACTTCTACAATTGTCAAATTGATTACTAAACTTCAATACTATTCTTTCAAAAAGTTTGAGAAAAAAGAATCATGGTCTCTGTCACAAGTTTGATGGTCTGGTTCCTCTAGCTTCATTACTTGCATTATCTGAGGCAAGTCACTTAACCTTGTTGCTTGTTAGTTTTTTCATCTGTAGAATAGGAGTAGGAATTAATAATGCTCTCTTACCAACTCAAATGGTATCTGTGAGAAGAAAATGAGATAAAACATAGGTAATTATTTTTATACTCTAAAATTAGAGTGCCACAGATACTATGAAACACACCAAGTCCTTGGTCATTCGATGACTTTTTATTGAGGCGGGCCTCCCTCAGGGCCTCATCCAGTATCATCCTCATCTTCACTCTTCTTTTCAGAAAATAATCTCTTTGGATCTCTTGCATGTTTGAAATGGCTCTACTTTTGATTTGTATTTATTAAAGAGTTTCAGGAGTGAACTCCCCATAGACATATGCTAGTTGCTCTCCATTTGCTACTGGGAAAAAAAGAAAATCAAAACCACCACACCCAAATCAATAAGCAGAAAATGGTTTGCTTTTAATGAGTTGCTAGCACAGGATTTTTAGTAATGGTAATTCTACCGAGGCTTTTATACATCAATATTTTAGCCAAATAAAGATTAGCTAAAGCCTAGCTGAAGTGGTGGAAAAATGTGTGAACCACAGCCTCAGCAGGCCTGTGAGACAGACGGGAGCAAGGCCATGTTCATCACCTCGTCCTCACTGTTGGCTCCAAGCCTTGACTCGAGTATTCAACAAAGGTTAAGCTGTTCCTGATGATATCTTGGTCACAGTGCTGGGCCTCGGGTGGTGCTGACTTACCTATTCCAGCCTAAGAGGAAAAGAATAGCCACAATAGGTCATACTGTGTTCTCACCATCATTCACTCACCAACTAAACTGAGGTAGAACCACCTGGAAAGAACATGAGGGTTTTGCGCAGGAGGCCAGATGCCTGCAGTGTAGTCCTCATCACTGAACGGTTACCTGAAGCTCGGGCTGATTTCCATTCCTTAACTGCTGTGTAGCTCATTGAAGAAAAAGTTAAGTCTGCTCAAAAAGGCTCAGTTTGGGGTCCTTACTGTGCTGCCAGAAGGCCCAATCCTGAGTATTTCTAGCACTGGTTGAGTTGACATGTATGTATCTTCCCTTTCCTTGAGCTAAGAAATGAACAACAAAATTTGAAGAAATCAGAGATCAAAAACTTAAGACCCTCAAACAATATTTAACCTGAAGAAAAGTGTTTCTAAAAGACAATGCAACCAGGCCCTTTTTGTGCTTTGCAGCAATACAAACGCTTTTGTTTCTAATATCTTATTACCAGTTTGATGTTGTGTTTGCCCTTTGCCCCCATTTCTGTTTGACATCTCTTAACTAAATGATCAGGCTAATATTTTAGGAGGCTGTTGTTGTATCTACTATCCAGGAAACATCGGACAAGTAACTCAGAGTCTCGGAATCCCAGTTTCTGCATGTCTGCTATGTAGGTAATAATCCTAATACCTGCCTACCTTTATCAGTGGTTGTTAGGATTATTTGATCAATATGTGAGGATGCTTTGTAAATACTTAGTAGAAAAGTATTTATTAGTGATGAGGATGAGGTTGAGTAGGAGCCTGGATTGGATAACTGCCAGATAAGGTCACACTCGGATCATGCAGTTACAATATTTGATAATAAAATGTCTTCAATAATCAGGAGAATTAAAATAAATGGCATCCTCAATTACATCTAGAAAGATATTCAAGGAGATAGGCTCTCAGAAGAGAATTCTGTGCCAAGAGGAAAAACCACTCCAAAATTGGTTTTCTTAACTCGTTGTGAAATTACCTCCTTTTATCCCATAAGCAGACACCCATCTGGGTGGATTTCCTTAAGTGCCCCCACCCACATATGAAAGATCCTTGTGTCTGGGCAGTGTGTTATTCAGAAATTGTCCACTTTAAAATGGCTTGGTGCCTGTAGCACAGTGGTTATGGTGCCAACCACATACACCGAGGCTGACAGGTTCGAACCCAGCCTGGGCCAGCTAAACAACAATGACAACTGCAACAAAAAAAATCCAGGTGTTGTGGTGGGCGCCTGTAAGCCCAGCTACTTGGGAGACTGAGGCAAGAGAATCACTTAAGCCCTAAAGTTTGAGGTTGCTGTGAGCTGTGATGCCACAGTACTCTACTGAGGGTGACATAGTGAGACTCTGTCTCAAAAATAAATAAATAAATAAATAAAT
Organism: Perodicticus potto; assembly: GCA_963574655.1. Taxonomy (NCBI): domain Eukaryota; kingdom Metazoa; phylum Chordata; class Mammalia; order Primates; family Lorisidae; genus Perodicticus; species Perodicticus potto. Next base: position 9,075 of record CAUYRH010073066.1, read on the forward strand.
AAATAAATAAATAAATAAAATGCCAAGGAGGGAACCACCAAAGGATACAGAGATCTGTAAACTGGTTTGTGTCACCAAATGTTTAGATATAAGCACAGTTTTAAGTTTAACATAGTGTTATTTAGCTTACCTTAATTTTATTCATAATGTTGATGAGTAATGAGTAATTATGATGAAGACAAGGATGGAGAAAGGGTAGGAACTAATAGTAATTATGTACTCTTTTTTTTTTGTTGTTAGGTACTCTGTAGGCTTTTAGCATTTTACAAAGTACCCCAGGCATCCTGGAAGTTCTGTAAGGTATTGTTCCCACCTTACAGATGATTTTAAACTGAGGCTTAATGATGTTAGTAGTTTGGTCAAAGTCACGCACATGACCAATAGCATTGCATAACTAAGAAATTCATTTAAGATTATTGTCAGATCTTTATTCTATGTGTTTAACTCATTCATGATAGTATGAAAACATATTTCAGGCAGTAGCCAGCAAACTTCTCTATCCAAGTATAATCCTAATTACATACAGAAGCTTCCAACCTCAGGTATTCTTTTAAGACCTTCCTTTTCGCTAGTCCATTTTAGTCCATTACCACCTGCATAGCTGTACACAGTCCGTGTGCATGTCGTTGACTGAACTGAATATTTACACGGTCACGTACTATACAAATCTGTGCTTTCCTCCATTCTGCAAGATCAGTTAGCAACTAACCAATGAAATAAATTGAATTTCCACTTTTCTCCTGATAGCTTAGCATAAACTCTATCAAGGAGAAAGTTCTTGAAAATGAAAACTGGGATCAAAGAGTCTGTGAGTGGTGTGTGGCCTCACTGAATGGAAGACTTGAGTCTACTGGTGGTAGCGGTGCATGTGGGTGCCTGGTACTCCTCGGAGTCTGATAAGTGGGGAAGGGAATGGCGGTCAGTGATTGGAAACATCTAGTTCTTGAACCCCTTCTGTTTAATTAGAATGACAGATACCGGATTTGGTCTTTTGTAAAGACCAGTGAAATCACTGAAAAGTGAGTTTTAATTTTACGACTTAGGAGCAGTCAATAATTTTGAGTCCCTGGCTGACACCATGTTAGCCATCAGTCAGTGTAGTAATTACTGCCGTTCGGCTAAGGACATCCAAGTTGCTTTATTCTCAGAATTAGTTCTATTGTTTGATAGTTAATTACCAGCTAACATGATTTCTTTTCCTGCCACCATGAAATCATAAACACAATCTCTTTTGCTAAGAAGTTTACTTTGCCTCATTATTTGGTTCCTCTGACGGTTATTTATTTGAGAGGGCTCCTCTCCCTTTGCCTAACGTGCCAAAGTGCAGCACGTAACTTCTGTCTTCTATTTCCAACTTGAAAATGGTGTGTCTTCCTTCTGCAATTATCTCCAGTTTACTAAAAGTGGAATGTGCTTTTCTTTCAGAGTTTTTATTTTCAGAAGATGATTTATGTTTTATTAGCTCTGACTTAAGGAAGATTTCACTCACACAAATAAGTTGTTCTGCTTTTTATTAAATTGGATCTAGGCTGTCCCCTCCCCAGTGTTGAAGCGATAAGAAGGATTTCATTTTTTCCATTATTTTTAATTCCAAAAGTTCTGTTTCTTGACACCCTTCCTGGAAAGCAAAGAGTCACGAGGCATGACTGACCTTCTGTTTGCCCCCCAAGTTTTCTTTGCTTCCAGGGGTCAGCGTTTGTTTTGTTTGGGTCTTTTGGCCCCACGGTCACATTTGCTGGGATGGTGAAGAAACGTAATCCCCCCCCAACACAAGACAGGAAAGTGAAACTGGGAATTTCAAAATGGCTGCTAAGCCGAGAAAAACACAATTTCAGCAAGTTCTAGTCTATGTTGTGAAATGATGTTAGATTGAAAAAAAGAAGAGAAATATATAAGTGTGATACAAAGTTTTGCCTTCATTTTTTTTCAGACTTAATTAGTGAATTGAAATTATGTTAAAACTTTACATTTCATCCCAGCACTCTGAGAGACAGAGGCGAATGGTTTGCCTGAGCTCAGGAGTTTGAGACCAGTCTGAGCAGGAGAAAGATACCCCCATCTCTAAAAGTAGCCCAGCGGTGTGTCAGGTGACTGTAGTCCCAGCTACTTGGGAGGTTACAGCACTCTACCCAGGGCATAAAGTGAGACTCTGTCTCAAACCAAACAACAACAACAACAACAAATCTACATTTTAATTCACAGCAGATCTCCAGATTTATTTACAAAACAAAACTACTTTAGCAATCACTTTTGCTTGCACTGCATTTTGAGAACATCTGAGATTTTATTCATATGTTTTATTACCCCAAGTTTCTTTGCTTAGCATTTTTGCTCTCTTTACATATTCTTTCTAATTGAAAAGGTATAACATGTTTGTCCTTAATTTCAATTCTCAAAGACATCTGAATGTTTGAAAACTCTCTTTTCTCTCTCAGTAACACAGTCAGTGCCCAAAACTATCTTTATAACAAATAAATCTCAGTGAACAGCCTCGGGGATTGCTGCATAAAGACCTACCATACTCAAATGTTGAGAGAGGTGAATATATTGAGTTGTTTCCTAAACAATGGGGAAGGGGAAGCTTTTATTTTTTCTGATTTCAAAACTAATTCGCTTATAAAAAAAAGTTGAGTGTTTGTGTGATCTTTTGCTTTATTATATTCTCACAAAAGTAATTTTTTTCCAGTTATTTCGTGAGAAAGAAGGTATTTCATTTGTCCACAAAGGACTGTGCCCCTGGATTGGGGCACCTTTCTGATTTTAGTGGTTCTTATCCTGCCGATTGTCTGTTTCAAAATGCTGTCAGCACAGTTTCTCCAGCCCCATTTATCATCCTGCAGAGTGGAACCTCTTTACTCACTCACTTCAAAATACCTGAGTTTGCTAATGTTGCAGCTTTTCCACATTACAAAAGACCCTGGGAGTCTCCCTAGAGAAGGCAATTATCTATTATGCTTAGGGGACACAAACAGCTCAGGCAGGGAAGGGCCTACACACTCTGTGGATGCTGGGCTGACCTAAATCAATTTTAGATGCCTATAAATCAAAGGGAGTTCTGTATATAAGGTTAAAACTGCCACATTTTTTTAAAAGCATTCCCTTCCTAGGGTAACTGCAAATAGTGAATAATCCTCATAGTGATTACTAATATTCAAAGGAACTTTAAAATAAAAATAGACCTGGCCCCTATTTTGGAGAGTCTTATTTTCACCTCCACCCCCTGACTATCATGAATCCGTTCCTTCCTTCAGACTGTGTGTCTGTCTTTGATTTGGTTCCTTCAGTCTTATGTCACGTGTTAATAAACTGCTATAGAAATGTGTAGGGAGTGTGGCCAGTGGATATAGAAAACACACGAAACTAATAATTATAAAGGTATTATTTGGAGAAAGGGAACTGACCCGTGTAAACATCAAACTATAGTGCAGTCAGTACTTTGTGAATGGGACGTGAGCAATTGCTGGTCAGAGGGGCACCTGAACCCTGTGTTGGGTGACCTTGGGTCTTTTGTTTCCTACCAGGTGTAGGGCCTGGTCTGTGCCCTTCAGACACTACAGGGGAGGAGACAAGAATTAATTGTACTTATGTGCCCAATACACGTGATGATTATTGCTCTGTTTGGTTAGATGGATGACCTGGGCATTCCTGCAGGGAGTTCTTGAACTAGCAACAATCATTTGTGTTCTCAAGGCATTAATCATTTAGGAATTTTTGTTCTAATTTTATTTGGTGAGATGAGGCAAATGGAACTCCTTAGTCTAAGAGATTAGGAATTTTCAATATTTATTATGTAAATTGTGAAGCTGACATTGTTAACAAAATTTGGGCATTATGCTAACATTGAAAGTTAGTATGATGGATTGAATTATGTTTACATAAAAAAAGATTTTTTTTGAGACAGAATCTCAAGCTCTCACCCTGGATAGACTGAGGTGGCATCGTAGCTCACAGCAACCTCCGACTCAGGCTCAAGTGATCTTCTTTCCTCAGTTTTTCTATTTTTAGTAGAGATGTGAGCTCAAGCAATCCACCCACCTCAGCCTCCCAGAGTGCTAGGATTATAAGCATGAGGCACTTTACCTGGCCTCTATAAAAAAGATATTTTGAAGTCCTAAACCCTGATACTTAGGAATGTGACTTTATCTGGAGATAGGATTTTGCAAATGTAATCAAGTTAACATTGGTAATTAAAGCGGACACTAATTCATGTCCTTATCAGAAGGTAAACTACCGGATGGCAGCAGAGACACAGTGAGATGGTTATGTGATAGTGGGTGGAGAGTGGAATGAGGC
>CAUYRH010073068.1:0-22384 GCA_963574655.1 Perodicticus potto
AGCTTGGGGCACATTCTTGACCTCATCACCACAAATTCTAATTTGTTAGGAATAAAATCAAGGGATTTGCATTTTTAATAAGTATCCCAAGTAACACTAATGCAGATGTCCATTACTCTATGTAATAATGTTTTAAATACATATAAAGTACCTAGAGGCCACAGACAAAATATTGCACAAATCTGAAATTCTTGCAGGGTGAGGTAAGACATATGGTATTCTGGTATATAAGTTTTACAGAATGAACACATGGAAGAAGAAAATGCTAAGTTTTTTGAGATAACATAATAGCCACTGAAGGCAAAGGTGTTTTGATAAATTGTGTTTATCCTTTTCTGCTTCAGAGCTCAGAGAGAAACAGAAGTTACTTTTAAGTAATGCTTTTAATAAACAATGGGCAGAAAAGTGGAGGTATTTTGAATAAGCACATCAAATTTTCCAATATGGTCATAAACAGCAATTTAAACTCATTTTTCATTTTCGCTGGTATTTACCTCCGCGTTTTTTGAGATTTTCAGTTTTCATTTTACTTCTGCTTCTAAATTCAGGCCCTTTAAAATCATCTTTGTCTTCATTCAGCACTGGCTCTGGCTGTACAATCACTGTACCTAGAATGATTTCATTTAAAAAACCATTACACATATTAAATGTGCAAGTGAAGTACAAGACTTCTGTTCAGATAAAGCCAACATTGCTGGTACATAGTGTGTTTCTATCAAGCTTTCGATATTTGTATAAGGACCTCACAAGAATAAATATAACAGGGTAATAATAAAAGGGCCAGGTGTCAACAGATTACTTGTTCACAAAAACAGGAGGGGGAGGTATTATGAACTGATCATTACACAAATGTGTGAATCAAACAGAAAGCCTTACAAATATAGACATAACATGCTAAGCTCCATAAAGAGATTATAAAATAAATGGGTCCAGAGGGATAATTTTTTTTTTTTTTTTTTTTTTTTTGCGGGCTTTGGCCAGGGCCAGTTTGAACCTGCCACCTCCGGTATATGAGGCAGGCACCCTACTCCTTTGAGCCACATGCAACGCCCCAGAGGGATGATTTTTTAAAAGGCATCCTATTCATCTCATAATCTAAATCCTAAATTCAGAAAAAGATTTTTAAGGGTCTTAGTATCACTTGACGGGGAGTAATGAAGAGGAACAACAAAGTTCATCTACTACTGCTATATCTATTCTATACCATTTCACTACTAATATGTCAAAACTTCATTACCCTGCAAAGTCCATAAAGAGTATTAACAGAGATTACTTTAAGATACTTAAATGGAAGTACTCTAATAACAAATTGTACCATGAGATCATTTGTTGATCCCTATGGAAATATTTCACAAACAATGCTCTTTCTTAACTATAAAACATGTGAACTGAGGAGAGAAGTTACCAATTTTAAGTTTTCATTAGTTCTGTGAAGAGCAAATAAAACAGGCATAATAAAAAGGGTTCAGGTCTCAATGTTTACCCACATTGTTGGGCTTAGTAATTGGTCATTACTAGCAACAATTAACAAAGCAAAAGTAGTTGTCAGGGGCTCTCTCTGAAACATGGGCCTATGTTAATTCAACAAGCAAATTTTGACATCAAGTTGTTAAATGAATTTCTGAGTTTCTAAAAAGAAGGGAAAAGGACACAGATGATTGAAATTTTATAGACTCTGGTAAATTTAAATAATCCCCACCAAAAAAAAAAAAATCATTCACATATATATTCTCAGAGAAGCCCAACATTTCAAGAGACAAAGATACAAAAGTAACAAAAAGAATTAAATTCTTCTGTAAGATTCTTCTCTAAATGAAAGCAAAGCAGCACAGTGGAAAGAGCACTCACTAGCTTTGGATTCAGGGATACCTGGACTGAAATCTTAGCTTCTTAATTTAAAGCTGAAAAAGTTCCTTGAGCTCTGAATCTTTCCTTCATCTGGACAAGTAGAAGCAATAACTACCTTACAGCATTATTTTGAGGATTAAAGTTATTAAATCTATAAGATTTTGGTACCTATACATGCTCAATATAGTATTATAACCACTCAGATTTAGCCTTATGAAATGGTTCTAATTTTGTTTTGGTATGACAGAATTAAGCATAGTTCAAGTTAGTAACATCATATACTGACTTTCTTCCATAATACCATTAAAAGAAAGATTTGAATTCCTGATTCTTTCATCATGCACACTCCCAGTGACAACCACTGAGAATGTAAAAAGCAAAAGTGAGTCACTGCCTATGGGACTTAAACAATCATGTTAGTTTTTGCTCTTGGTCACCAAAACCATTAAATAAAATTGTCTCAGGTGATTTCTAATTCCAAGTAAATGGTAAGCACTTCAAGTCTCCTATCTTTTTTCTTTAATTAATTTCCTTTCATTTCTCACCTTTAGTAACATCTAATTTACCCTAGTCAAGCAAAGTCCCATCGCTCCTACCCATCATATTTTAAAACCTTCCCTAATAAAAAAATGTCACAAAAGGGTTTAATGCAAAGGGCTTAATAAACACTGCAAAAGATCTGACTATAAACAAATTTGGAAAATCTGCTAAAAACCTAGAATATAATGTTTAAAAAAGAAAAAAGTCTAAAATGCTGACTCTTTGAAACACTGTGAAATTACCAAGTCCCTTATCATTCTCTCATCACCCAATCATACAGCTCTCAGACTTGGGCTATGAAGAGTCCGAGATTTTCACTTTGTTATTATTCCTCAATCTAATTAATGAGGTTTTATGGTTAAAACTCCAGGGTACGTGACAAGGTATTTTTGTTTGTTTTGTTTCTGACACAAAGCCTCACTCTGTTGCCCAGGCTAGAGTGTCGTGGAGTCAAACTAGCTAACAGCAACCTCAAACTCCTAGGTTCAAGTGATCCTCCAGCCTTGGCCTCCCAAGTAGCCGGGACTACAGGCGCCCACGACAACACTCAGCTAATTTTTTCTATTTTAAGTAGACACAGGGTCTCACTCTTACTCAAGAAGGTCTCAAATTCCTGAAGCTCAAGGGATCCTCCCACCTTAGCCGCCCACAGTGCTAGGATTACAGGCATGAGACACCATGCCACCAGCTATGACAAGGTTTCTTAAAGAAATAATAGCAAGAAATACACTTTATCTGTGATAGTTAACTATAGCTTTCAGCCTTAGGGAATTTAAGAATGCAATAAGACTACATTGCACATTTTTTTAAGTTTTCAGGAATAGTCATTGCATCTATACAACACATTAACTTTTACTAATATATTAAACTGTTAAATATATTTCCACATTCAAGTATAATTTATAAATAAAAACTCCTTTTCTAAAGCACAATATAAAGAAAAACAAATTTTGTTCTTTTCAAAGCTAACTGAATATTCCACATTGTTAATCTCAATAACACGTTATCATTACCATACTAATACATTTCCAGACCACCACTAGTAAAATCCCAAGTTTGGTCTTTTACACACAGCTAACAGTAATCAATTTCCAATTTTACATTAGTGATATAAAATGATTTCAACTTGAAACTCATATGAAAAATTAACACACATTACCTTTAGGCAAGCTTTGCATAGTAATATCATTCTCTGAATTTTCATTAGAAGCATCTTCATTTACAGCTTCATCCAGAAGTTTTTCATCATCAGATTCTACATACTTTGTTACAATTGAAGGTTTCCTATGAAAGAATTAAGTCCATAGAATTATGGACATTTGTGAAAATGGGAACAACACTCAAAGAATATAATAACATGTTTATATTGAGCAGTAGGTCTCAACCAGGATGCACATCACAATCACCTAGGGAAGAATATTTTTCTATGCCAAATTGCTGAAGATTATGATTCAGGAGCTCTGGGATACGACCAAGACATGTATACTCTGAAAAAGCTACCAGGGGTATCTTAAAGGGCACTCTTTAAGAATCACTACTTTAAAGAATATATTAATAACAAGCAAGCTGTGTTTTATATTCCTTCTGGTTAGAAACAACAAAATTCCAATAGACTAAGCAGAAAACTTCTACTAAGAACTATCCTCCATAGCATTTGGGGCATTACAGTATACTTAGAAGTAGTTTCGATACTTATATGTGAATGTCTTTGACAATTTAGCTCAAAAAGGTATTTTTACCATCCCTTAATCTCCTTATAACTTACAGCTATGATGACTACCTAACTCCCCTTCCTAGACATTTTCACATAACTCTTACAAAACCCATATTGCCTCATGAGGCATTCAATATTTCTCCTGTTTTTTTGAGCACATATATTATCTAAAAAAAGGAATTGTATATTTCAAGGACCACTAATACATAATGAACACTTCTTTAAAAAGTCTTTAAAATTCAAAGTTGTAATGAATTAATAATTGTTGAAACCAGGTGATAAATATAAAGGAAATCATTACATTATACTGCTCATTTAAAAATATGTATATTGGGGCGATGCCTGTGGCTCAATGGGTAGGGCGCCAGCCCCATATACCGAGGGTGGCGGGTTCAAACCCGGCCCTGGCCAAACTGCAACAAAAAAATAGCTGGGCATTGTGGCAGGCTACTGTAGTCCCAACTACTTGGGAGGCTTAGGTAAGAGAATCGCCTAGGCTCAGGAGTTGGAGGTTGCTGTGAGCTGTGTGACACTACGGCACTCTACCGAGGGCAACTAAGTGAGACTCTGTCTCTAAAAAGAATAAATAAATAAATAATAAAAATATGTATATTTATATAAAACAGTTTACTTAAAATAGCAGTGCTTGAAGTTTAGGGGAAAAAAGGTATTTTTAGAAACATACAATAACATAGCAAAAGAAAATAACTTTGCTTCCCTTCAACATCAACCAACCTCTTTGATCGTGATGATCCTGAAGATTTGAATTTTTCTGAAGCGCTAGCTCCCTAAACATGAGACATAAATACAAAGGTGAGTAAATTCTCAAAACAATATCCATCCCTATAATCTTCTACTTCCCCGTAGCAAGATCCTTGATACAGTAATATAATGAGATTCTGTTTATATACACAGAATGTTTTTCTAAAAGGAAATACAAAAACTAATTCTTATTTATTATCAGATTTCCTTGACTGAAGATTAAATCTGTGTTTTTTAAAATGGTTGCCATTGCATGCATGGGCAGAAGGGAGGAGGTTCACAGCTGTTATCCTGACCCTGGTCCCAGTCACAAAACACAAATAAAGGTGCAGAAGTAATTAGATCTGAAAAGAGGTAAGGAGTTTTAAGAATCTATGTCATTCTTTTCTATGCTAACAAATGGCATGGAGTAACTTCTACAACTTGCTTTGAAATACTAAATTTACCCTTATTTTGCCAAAATAATCAATATCTTATATTACACTGAATTTTTCACCCTAAGTGAAAGAAATCTCCAAAACACTGTGTCCATATCAGGAGAAGGACCTCAGTATGAGTTGCTATAATAATGCTTAGGAGACTCTTAATACTAAGTTTTGAGAGAACTTAGAACCATGGAGTTATACCCTTAACATCTACCTCAAAACCACTGGTGCAATACAATGGTAGTTAACTAAATACCTATCTATTAGCAAGCCTTCAGTTGTCTGACTTTAGGCAAACTAAAGTGAACCACCACAACAACTGAAATAATGAACATCTTATTAAACTGGAAAACTACCAAACTGAAGGATCATAATGACAACTGTTTATAATAGAAGACTTAAACATATGCATGTACTAACTAGAAGGAATCCAATGACATAGTCTAGTGGATTATTATAAGCTAATAAATGTTTTTAAAATCTGTGAAATCGTTCTTACCTCTTCCTTGTTGTTTTCCATCATATCAGAGTTATTTCCAGAACCACTGATTTTATCTAAAAAGGAAACGAATACTATTACTTATCTCTTCAGAGTATGAATACTTATAACTCCATGAACCAATTTCAAGTTGGTTGAAATTGCAGTATTGGTAATATATTACATTAAAATATTCCTAGAAAAGATTTCTCGGCTCAGCACCTGTGGCTCAACAGGCTAAGGCGTACACCTGAGGTGGCAGGTTCAAATCCAGCCACGTACACCTGAGGTGGCGGGTTCGAATCCAGCCCGGGCCCGCCAAACAACAATGACAGCTGCAACCAAAAAATGGCCGGGCGTTGTGGCAGGTGCCTGTAGACTCGCTTGAGCCCAGGAAATGGAGGTTGCTGTGAGCAGTGATGCCCACAGCACTCTATTCAGGGTGACAGCTGGAGGCTCTATCTCAAAAAAAAAAGAAAAGAAAAGAAAAGATTTCTCATTAGAATTACTTTCCTATGACTTACTAACCTCTCCTTATAAAGCATTAAATTTATATTAAGAAAATTTTATTGTAAGGCATAGGTGGGGTATTTCTTAACCTGATAGAGGTCATCTACAATAAACTCACAGCCAATATCATGTTGAATCAAGTAAAACTAAAAGCATTTCCACTCAGAACTAGAACTAGAAAAGGATGCCCATGATTGCCATTGCTATTCAACACAGTGCTGAAAGCCCTGGCCAGTGTAATCAGGCAAGAGAAGGAGATCAAGGGTATTCAAATGGGGACAGAGAAGGTCAAACTATCGCTCTTTGCAGATGACATGATCTCACACCTGGAAAACCCCAGGGACTCAACTACAAAGCTCTTACAAGTAATCACGAAATGTAGTAATGTCATGGAATACAAAATCAATATCCACAAATCAGTAGCCTTCATATATGCCAATAACAGTTAAGCTGATAGGGCAGTGCCTGTGGCTCAAAGGAGTAGGGCGCCAGCCCCATATGCCAGAGGTGGCAGGTTCAAAACAGTTAAGCTAATAAACAAAGACACAATAACTTTTACAGTAGCTCCAAAGAAGATGAAACATCTAGGAATATATCTAAAAAGGAATGTGAAGGATCTCTATAAAGAGAACCATGAGACCTGAGAAAAGAAACAGCAGAAGACACTAACAGATGGAAGAATATCCCATGTTCGTGGCTTGGAAAAAAATCAACATCATTAAAATGTCCATACTATCCAAAGAGAGCGACAGATATAATGCAATCTCCACCAAAGCACCAACATCATACTTTGAATAACTTGGAAAAAATAGTACTTTATTTTATATAGCCTTTGGATTAGGAAAAGATATTTGCATGTCCTAAATCTTAAAAGAGCTTATAACTAGAATCTACAGAGAATTCAAATTAACCAACAAGAAAAGGGCAAACAACCCCATTTATGAGTGGGCAAGAGACGGGAATGGTAACTTGTCTAAACATGACAGATGAATGGCAAAAAAACACATAAAAAATGATTATCGTCCCTAATCAACAGAGAAGTGCAAATCAAAACCACTCTGAGATATCACCTAACTCCAGTGAGATTAGCACATATCAAAAAATGCTGAAGGTGCAGATGCTGGCATGGATATGGAGAGAAGGGAACACTGCTAGTTAGATTACAAACTAATATAACCTCTATGGAAAGAAGTATGGAGAATTCTCAAAGAACTAAATGTTCACCTTCAATTTGATCCCACAATCCCATTACTAGGTATCTACCCAGAAGAACAATCATTTTACCACAAGGACATTTGCACCACAATGTTTATTGCAGCTCAATTCACAATTGCCAAGTTGTGGAAGCAACTCACGTGCCCATCCACCCAGGAATGGATTAACAAACTGTGGTATATGTATACCATAGAGTACTATTCAGCCATAAGAAAAGATGGAGACTTGGGCGGTGCCTGTTGCTCAGTGGGTAGGGCACCAGTCCTATATACCAAAGGTGTCGGGTTCAAACCTGGCCCCGGCCAAACTGCAACAACAAAAAAATAGCCAGGCATTGTGGTGGGTGCCTGTAATCCCAGCTGCTCGGGAGGCTATGCCAAGAGAATTGCCTAAATCCAGGAGTTGGAGGTTGCTGTGAGCTGTGTACTCCACAGCACTCTACCGAGGGCAATAAAGTAAGACTCTGTCTCTGAAAAAAAAAAAAAAGAAAAGAAAAGATGGAGACTTTACATCTTTTGTGTTACCCAGATGGAGGTGAAACACATTCTTCTTGGTTAAATTATCACAAGAATGGGGGGAAAAGTATCCAGTGTTCTCAATGCTAATATGAAACCAATATAACCAATATATAAACAACTACACATCCACATAAAAGAAAAAACACAAATAGAGTCTAGCAGGGGAGGATGGAGGAGAGAGGAGGGAGGAGCAGAACAGGAAGGAAGGAGGGCAACTGGCACCTAATGTGCACAATGTAAGGATATTCAGCATGCCTCCTGGGTGCAGGGCTCAACTGTAACTCAAACTATACCTTAGAATTACAAATGATGTAACCTAAACATTTGCAGCTTCATATAAAAACAACATTTTCTATTGTAATTTATAAATAATGTATGGTACTTCCAAGTAAAAGAAAATGTATATTCCTTCTTAAGCTAAAGATAAAAAATACTGCTAACAAATTATCATTTCACAAAAAAATTCTAGAAAAATAAGAGCAAACTAAATCTAAAGCAAGCAAAAGGAAGGAAATAATAAAGATTACATTCATGAAACTAATAGAACAGGGAAGAGAAAAACAATAGAAGGGAGAAAATCAATGAAACCAAAAGCTAGTTATCTAAAAGGATGAACAAGCAGGATGGTGCCCATAAAGTTAGAATCTGCTAAGGTGTGTACACTCACCTGCCAAGGGGGAAAAAAAGATGAACAAACTTTGGACTAGACTGACCAATAAAAAAGAAATAAGACTCAAGTCAATGGCTCGGCACCTGTGGCAAAGTGGTTATAGTGCCAGCCACATACACTGAGTGTGGCAGGTTCAAACCCAGCCCAGGCCAGCTAAACGACAATGACAACTGCAACAAAAAAATAGCCGGGTGTTGTGGGGGGCACCTGTAGTCCCAGCTACTTGGGAGGCTGAGGGAAGAGAATCACTTAAGCCCAAGAGTTGGAGGTTGCTGTGAGCTGTGATGCCACGGCACTCTCCCGAGGGTGACATAGTAAGACTCTGCCTCAAAAAAAAAAAAAAAAAAAAAGAAAAGACTAAAGTTACTAGAATCATAAATGTAAGGGGGAACATTATTACCAACTTTACTGAAATAAAAGATTATAAAATAATACTATAAACAACTGTATGGCAAAAAATTAAAAACTTACATGAAATAGACTAATTTCAAAACACACACAAAGTACTGAAAATAACTCAAGAAGAAATAAACAATGTGAATAGAACTGTAACAAATAAAGGGTAAATCAATAACTAAAGAAGAAAAAAAACAAAAAAGCAAAAGCCAAAATGGCTTCATCATTGAATTACACTGAACATTTAACAAAAATACCAATTCTGGGCAGCACCTGTGGCTCAAGGAGTAGGGCGCTGGCCCCATATACCAGAGGTGGTGGGTTCAAACCTGGCCCCGGCCAAAAAAAAGAACTGCAAAAAAAATACCAATTCTTCAAAAATTCTTCTAAAAATTAGAAAAGGAGGGACTATTTCCCAACTCATTGTATGAGATCAGTATTACCCTGATACCAAAACTAAAAGTCCCAGAAAGAAAACTACAGGCCAAAATCACTTATGAATATGATACAGAAGTACTCAACTAAATAATAGAAAACCGGTGGCGCCTGTAGCTCAGTGGGTAGGGTGCCAGCCACATACACTAAGGCTGGCAGGTTAGAATCCGGCCCACACCAGCTAAACAACAATGACAATTGCAACAAAAAAATAGCCGGGCGTTGTGGTGGGCACCTGTAATCCCAGCTACTTGGGAGGCTGAGGCAAGAGAATCACTTAAGCCCAAGAGTCGGAGGTTGCTGTGAGCTGTGATGCCATAGCACTCTACCAAGGGTGACAGCTTGAGTCTCAAAAAAAAAAAAAATTTTTTTTAAATAAATAAATAGGGCCGTGCCTGTGGCTCATCAAGTAGGGCGCTGGCCCCTTATACCAAAGGTGGCAGGTTCAAACCCAGCCTCGGCCGAACTGCAAAACAGAAAAATAGCCGGGCACTGTGGCGGGCGCCTGTGGTCCCAGCTACTTGGTAGGCTGAGGTAAGAGAATCGCCTAAGCCCAGGAGTTGGAAGTTCCTGTGAGCTGTGTGATGCCACGGCACACTACCAAGGGCGATAAAGTGAGACTCTGTCTCTACAAAAAAATAAACAAATAAATAAATAAATATAAATAAGTAATTCCTAGAAAACTTCAAATGCTGGGAGAAAATCTTTGCAAATTATGTATTTGATAAAGGACAATTATCCAATGTATACACAGAATTCTTAAAACTAGACAATAAAACAAACGACCTTATTTTAAACTGAGCAAAGAATCATCTGAACCAAAGAAGATAGGCAGGGGCAAATAAGCATATGAAAAGATGCTCAACAAAATATGTCACTACGGAATTGTAAATTAAAACAACAGTTAGATATCTTTATACACCTAGGAGAATGGCAAAAAATAAATATGAAAACACAAAATGCTGGTGAAGAGGATATGGAGGAACAGGAACTCTGATTTACTGCTGGGGAGAATACTAAGTGAATGCTGAACAGTACAGCCACCAGAGAAGACAGTCCTTGCAGTTTCTTACAAAACTAAACATATTCTTAGCATATGATACAGAGTGAGTATATAAGAAAAAGAAAAAGGCATCAAGATTGACAAAGAAGATAAAAAACTATCCCTTTTAGAATATGATATCTTACATATAGAAAATCCTAAGGAATCCATTTTTAAAATGATTAAAATTAATAGAGTTCGAAGACTTAAGGGGTAAAAGAGTATACACAAAAACTAATTTGTATGTCTACATATTTACAATGAATGTTCTGAAAATGAAATTTTAAAAAATCCATCTATAATAGAATATAGACTTAAAAGGAATAAAATACTTAGAAAAAATTTAACAAAAAAATGCAAAACTTATACTCTGAAAACTACAACACATTGTTGAAAAATTAAAGATCTAAATCAACGAAAACACACTTCATGTTCATGAACTGAAAGACAACATTTTCGATGTTGTATTTCCCAAACTAATTTACAGATACCATGTTTGAATCTTAGCTGACTTCTTTGTAGAAATTGACAAGCTTATTCTAAAAATCATATGAAATTCAAAGAGACAAAGAATAGGCAAATAATCTTGAAAAAGAAAAATAAGGAAGACTCACATGTCCTTATTTTGCCAGTATTCTTGACTACCACTGTTTTGCAGTTTGCAAACAACAGTTATCAACAATATGGAGTACTGGAGCTGGCCAACATTACTGCACCACCCCAAACATCAGGGGCAGAGAGTTTGAACCTCGCCTGGGAAGGAAAAGGAAAAGGGAAGGGAGGAGAAGAGAAGAGAGAAGAGAATGTGGAGTACTGCCAAAAGTACAGGCATAGATTAAAGAAGATGACCAACAAGAGGCAACTTCAGCCAGAGGCTCTGGACCAGAAAGAGATTCTGGACAGATTTGGCCTCTGAAACTGAAGGAGGGGAGCTGAGATAGGAAAAAAGATAGACAAGTACACATCATCTCGGCTGTGGCAACCTGTGACTCAAAGAAGGAGGATCCTATTGAACAAATTTTCCAGGTACAAAGCCCAGAGCCAAGAGGACTAGAGACTCTTCCCCCAGGTGGGAGGTTCCCTGCAGACTCTCTGCAAGTGAGCAGGAGACAAAAGAACTCTCATTTTACCCCATGGGTGAGAGCCACAAAATACTGGGCATCCTACCTCAGAGAGGCCCCACCTGTGAGCCTAGGGATCATCCTGCCCAGCATAAAAAGTGAACAAATCCTCTGCCCGCAATACTGAACTTTCAGCACCCTCCTCTCCCCTTGTCTGGTGGTCTGAAGGTCTACCCCTCTCAGAACCCAGAGTGTTTTTGGCCATTCCCTAGGAGGTCTGCACATTCTATGGATAGAAGTGCAGAAACAGTGACTCAAGTGGAGACAGTGGGGCGTGGGAAGAGAGGGATTTGTGGAGAGAGAAACACCAGCAACATTGCCCTGTCGGGATCCGCACAGACCCACCCCCACCCTCCCACCCCGTTCAGACATTCAAGGGTGGAGCCTCTGATGCCAGGTTAGGGCTACTGGGCAGGTGACCTCACCCCCATTGGGACTTTAGGGGGTGGAGCCACTGATAACTGGTTGGGACTAAAATGGGTGGGGGCTGACCCCCCCCTTCAGACTTCCAAGGGAAGAGCCACAGACTCCCAGTTTGGACGTTAAAGGGTGGAGGCGCTTATGCCAGGTTTCAACTTACAAGGGCAGAGCCAGGGGAAACCGGTTTGGACTTTCAAGGGTGAAGCTGGGGGTGCCCAGTTTGGACCAAGGGCACAGCCACTGGCACCCAGTTTGGACTTTCAAGGGCGTAGCCACGGGTACCAGGTTTGGACTGCCAAGGGCACTAATGGCACCAGGTTTGGACTTTCAAGGACAGAGCCACAGGCACCTGGCTTAGACTTTGAATAGCTGGGTACTGACGCCCAGTTTAGACTTCCAAGGGTGGAGCCACTGGTGCCCAGTTTGGACTTTCAAGAGATGGCCACTGATGCCAGGTTTGGACTTTGAAGGATGAGTAAACTGAGGCCCAGTTCAGACTTACAAGGGTGGAGGTGTTGATGCCTTTGTCCTGACTGTGACTAGTGATCTTTCCTAAATTGGTGGTCCACAGGAGGGGACCAAGCTCCATCACCTTGTGTATGTTGGTTTGAACTGTCTGTGGATGTCCACTATCCTGATATTGGAGACCCTTTGAGCTCTCCCTATTGAGCAGTGATTATACTCTCCAGGTCAATCTGTTTAGTTCTCTAGACCTGGGCTGTCTACCGGGGGTCCCTCCGGGTGCCAGATGTTTTAAAGTAAGAAAGGGTACCACAGATGCTTCTATCTCTCCCCAGATGAGATTCCAGCCCAATACCTCGACTCCTTAACATTGGGTAGATGTGGCTGATTTCAGGTCAGAGCCATTTTGCAATCTCTTATAAAGCAGGTCTTCAGAGTCTTAGACTACAGCTCTGAAAAGGACCTTTGCAAGGATGTAGGAGAAAACCCACAGTCACAAGCTCCACTTCACTGGTTAAGGGCAGATTAACTCTACTTCCTGGGGCCCCCAATCCAATCTTACCCCACAACTTTAAATAGCAAAACTGGAAGAAAATACTCATGGAGCAGAACCAGAGGAAGAACTCCACCAACATGAATAATCAGAGTAGATCAACTCCCTCTAAGGAATGACAAAGGAGATAAAACAGCAGATGCCATTCATAGGCTGAAATGTCAGAAATAGAATTCAGAATACAGATGGCAAATAGGATCAATGGAATGGAAGAAAACTTAGAAATTGAAATTCAGGCTCGGTGCCTGTGGCTCAATGGGCTAAGGCGCCAGCCACGTACAACTGAGCTGGCGGGTTCGAATCCAGCCCGGGCCCGCCAAACAACAATGACGGCTGCAACCAAAAAATGGCCAGGCATTGTGGCGGGCACCTGTAGTCCCAGCTATTTGGGAGGCAGAGGCAAGAGACTCGCTTGAGCCCGGGAATTGGAGGTTACTGTGAGCTGTGATGCCACGGCACTCTATCCAGGGTGACAGCTTGAGGCTCTGTCTCAAAAAATAAAAATAAAATAAATAAAATAAAATAAAAAATGAAATAAATTTCTCAAAAAAAAAAAAAAAAAGAAATTGAAATTCAAAGAGTAGTTCAAAAAATGTCTTAAGAAATCAATGAATTCAAAGCCAAAATCTTCAAGAATATGCACATAAAGAGAAAAGAAATAGCAGAGCTTAA
Source organism: Perodicticus potto (assembly GCA_963574655.1). Classification (NCBI taxonomy): domain Eukaryota; kingdom Metazoa; phylum Chordata; class Mammalia; order Primates; family Lorisidae; genus Perodicticus; species Perodicticus potto. The sequence goes on from CAUYRH010073068.1 coordinate 13,782, forward strand.
GGAAATGAGACAGTGATTTGAGGAGCTTCATGATACAGTAGAATCCCTAACTAACACAGTGGAGCAGGCAGAAGAAAGGATCTCTGAAGTTGAAGACAAAGCTTTGAATGCTCCCAAATGCTCAAAGAGGCAGAGAAGTGGAGAACAAAAACTATTACTTGAGAGAGTTGTGGGACCACTCCAAAAGAGCAAACACTCATCTTATAGGAATTCCCGAAGGAGAAGAGGATGGTTCTAAAGGCACAGATGCCCTACTGCAAGATATACTAGAGAAGAATTTCCGAAGAATGACAAGGGATACAGAAATTCAGATGGTAGACAGTTTCAGAACCCCAGCAAGATTCAATCCTAATAAAGCATATCCTAGACACATTGCAATTAACTATGCAAAGGTAATATGAAGGAGAAAATTCTGCAAGCAGCTAGTTGTAAGAAAAGCATTATCTACAAAAGGAGAAACATTAGAATGACTGCAGATCTCTTAGCTGAAACCTTTCAAGCCAGAAGAGGATAGTCATGGACCTTCAATCTCCTAAAACAAAACAACTTGCAGCCCAGGATTCTGTATCCAGCTAAACTGAGTTTCATTTGTGATGGAGAAATCAAATATTTCACTGACATACCCATGTCGAGGAAATTTGCCATAAGTAAACAAGCTCTCCAGGATATTCTCAGACCCATTTTTCATAATGACCAGCACAATGGTCTACCACCAAAGTAAACTTGCCCAGAAACTATTGAACAAAAGCAAACTCCCACAACGCCAAAAGGATTAAAAATGTCCACTGGACCTTTGGAAAACATGACACCTAAAACATTACCATGCTTATCAAGCCTCTCAATTAATGCGAATGGTTTAAACTGTTCTCCAAAGAGGCACAGGTTGGCTGACTGGACATAAACTCAGACCAGATATCTGCTACATACAAGAATCTCATCTTACCTTAAAGGATAAAAATAGACTCAGGGTGAAGCAATGAACATATATAATATAGGCAAATGGAAATCAGAAAAAAAGGGGTTGCAATTTGATTTACAGATACAATTGGCTTTAAACCAACAAAGATAAAGAAAGATAAGGATGGTCACTACACATTTGTCAAGGGAAACATCCAAAATGAAGAGATTTCGGTAATAAACATTTATGCACCCTACCAGAAAGCTTCTCAATGTATTACGCAAACCCTAATGGATACGAACAACTTGATCTCTTCCTGCACTATAATAATTGGAGATTTTAACACCCCATTGACAGTTTTGTACAGATTCTCCAAAAGAAAAATATTAGACTTAAACCTCACCCTAGAACAAATGGACTTAACAGACCTCTACAGAACATTTCACCTTAATAAAACTGAACATACATTATTCTCATCAGCCCACAAATCATCATCTAAAATTGATCATATCTTAGGATCCAAGTCTAACCTCAGCAAATTTAAAAGAATAGAAATTATTCCTTGTCTCTTCTCAGACCACCATGGAATAAAAGTTAAACTCAACAGCAACAGGAATCTTTTTGTTTTTCTTTTTTTCTATTTTTTTAAACACAGAGTCTCATTTTGTCGCCCTTGGCAGAGTGCTGTGGCATCACAGCTCACAGCAACCTGTAGCTCTTGGGCTTAAGCGATTCTCTTGCCTCAGCCTCCTGAGTAGCTGGAACTACAGGCACCCGCCACAACGCCCAGCTATTTTTTGTTGTTGTTGCAGTTTGGTCAGTGCTGGGTTCGAACCCACCACCCTCAGTATATGGGACCAGGGCCCTACTCACTGAGCCACATGCACCACCCAGCAACAGGAATCTTCATACTCAAACAAATTCATGGAAACTAAATAATGTTAGGCTGAATGACAGCTGGGTCAAAGACGAGATCAGGAACAAAATCACCAAATTTTTGGAACAAAATGATAATTAGCAAAACCTGTGGGATCCTGCAAAGACAGTCCTAAGAGGGAAATGTACAGTACTGGAAGTCTTCATCAAGAAAACAGAAAGAGAGGAAGACAACAATTTAATTGGTCATCTCAAGCAACTGGAAAAGGAAGAACATTCCAACCCCAAACCCAGCAGAAGAAAAGAAATAACCAAAATTAGGGCAGAATTAAATGAAATTGAAACAAATGAATCATTCAGAAGAGCAACAAAACAAAAAGTTGGGTTTTTTTTTTTGAAAGGATTAATAAAAGTGAGTCAGCACCCATAGCACAGTGGCTACAGAGCTGGCCATATACACTGAGGGTGGCGGGTTCGAACCCAGCCAGGGCCTGCTAAACAACAATGACAACTAAAAAAATAGCTGGGTGTTTTAGCAGGTGCCTATAGTCCCAACTACTTGGAAGGCTTGGGAAAGAGAATCACTTGAGTCCAAGAGTGTGAGGTTGCTGTGAGCTGTAACGCCACAGCACTCTACTGAGGGCAACATAGTAAGACTCTGTCTCAAAGAAAATAAAAAAAAAAGATTAATAAAATTGATAAACCTTTTTCCAACCTAACCAGAAACAGAAAAGTAAAATCTCTGATATCGTCTGTCAGAAACAATAAAGGAGAAATAACCACAGATACCTCAGAAATTCAAAAAATCCTCAATGATTACTAAAAAAACCTGTATTCCCAGAAATATGAAAATCTAAAGGAAATGGACCAATACCTGGAAGCATGCCACCTTCCTGGACTCAACCAGAAAGAATTATAAATCTGAATACACCTATATCAAATCACTGAAATAGCTTCAACTACACGAAATCTCCCAAAAAAGAAAAGTTGGGGACCAGATGACTTCACATCAGAATTTTACCAAACCTTTGAAGAGTAACTAGTACCAATATTATATAATCTTCTCCAAAGCATAGAAAAAGAAGGAAAACTTCCCAACACATTCTGTGACACAAGTATCATCCTGATCCCCAAAGGGGATCCAACAAAGAAGGAAAATTACATACCCATATCATTCATGAATATCAATGCAAAAATATTCAATAAGATCATAGCAAACAGAATTCAACAACACATCAAAAAAATTAAACACCATAATCAAGTTGGTTTTATTCCAGGGTTACAGGTTTGGTTCAACACATGCAAATCTATAAATAAAATAGAAAACAAAGACTATATGATTCTCTCAATTGATGCAGAAAAAGCTTTTGATAATATCTAGCATCCTTTAATAATCAGAACACTTAAATTAAGGAAACAGGCATACAAGGGACATTTCTTAAACTGACAGAGACCATCCATCTACAGCAAACCCACAGCCAATATCATATTGAATGGAATAAAATTGAAAACATTTCCACTCAGATTAGGAACTAGGCAAGAATGCCCACTGCCTCCACTTAGCCATCACAATCAGGCAAGAGAAGGAGATCAAAGTTATCCAAATAGGGTCAAAGGAAATCAAACTCTCACTCTTCACAGATGATATGAACCTATACTTGGGAAACCCCAGGGACTCAACTACAAAACTCTTAGAAGCAATCAAGAAATACAATATCATCTCAGGATACAAAATCAATACTTACAAATCAGTAGCTTTGGCTTGGTGCTCATAGTACAGTGGTTACAGCAGCAGCCATATGCACTGAAGCTGTCAGATTTCAGCCTGGCACGGGGCCAGCTAAACAAAAACAACTACAACAATAAAAAAAAAAACAGCCGGGCACTGTGTCGGGTGCCTATAGTCCCAGCTACTTGGGAGGCTGAGGCAAGAGAATCACTTAAGCCCAAGAGTTTGAGGTTGCTGTGAGCTGTAACGCCATGGCACTCTACTGAGGGCAACATAGTGAAGCTCTGTCTCAAAAATTTAAAAAAAAAAAAATCAGTAGCTCTTATATATGGCAACAATAGTCAAGCTGAAAATATAGTCAAAGATTGTATTCCTTTTACAGTAGTACCAAATAAGATGAAATATCTGGGAAGTTACCTAACACAGAACATGAAAGAGCTCTATAAAAAGAATTAGGAAACTCTGAGAAAAGAAATAGCTGAAGATGTTAAGAAATGAAAAAAATATACCATGCTCATGGCTGGGAAGACTCAACATTGTTAAAATGTCCATACTAACAAAAGTAATCTACAGACTTACTGTAATCCCTATTACAGCACCATTGTCATACTTCAAAGAGATGGAAAAAATAGTGCTTCATTTTACATGGAATCAGAAAAAAACTTGAATAGGCAATACATTGCTCAGAAATAAAAACAAATCAGGAGGTATCATGTTATCAGACTTCAGGCTATACTACAAATCTATACTGATCAAAACAGCATGGTACTAGCACAAAACAGAGAGGTAGATGTATGGAACAGAATAGAGAACCAAGAGATGAACCCAGCCACTTATCATCATTTGATTTTTGATAAGCCTATCAAAAAACATTCAATGGGGGAACAACTCCCTATTTAACAAATGGCTCTAGGTGAACTGGATAGTGAACTGTAGAAGACTGAAATTGGACCCCCACCTTTCACCATTAACAAAAATTAATTCTCACTGGATAAAAGAGTTAAACGTAAAACATAAAACTATAAAAAAATACTAGACAAGAGTGCAGGGAAAACACTTGAAGAAATTGGCCTGGGAGAATATTTTATGAGGATGACCCCCTGGGCAACTGAAGCAACACTAAAACTACATTATTGGGATCTCATAAAACTAAAAAGCTTTTGCACAGCCAAGAGCAAATAAGTAAAGCAAATAGACAACCTTCAGAATGGGAGATTTTTGAAGGTTATGCTTCCAACAAATGTCTGATAACTAGAATCCACAGAGAACTCAAACTGATCAATAAGAAAAGAACAGGGTGGCGCCTGCAGCTCATCGAGTAGGGCGCCCGCCCCATATACCTAAAGTGGCAGGTTCAAACCCAGCCTCGGCTGAACTGCAAAACAGAAAAATAGCTGGGCGTTGTGGTGGGTGCCTGTAGTCCCGGCTACTTGGGAGGCTGAGGCAAGAGAATTGCTTAAGCCCAGGAGTTGGAGGTTGCTGTGAGCTGTGCGACGCCACATCACTCTACAGAGGGCGATAAAGTGAGACTGTCTCTACAAAAAAAAATAATAATAATAAAATAAAATAAAAAATAAAAAAAAATAAGAAAAGAATAAATAACCCCATTTCCATGTGGGCAAGAGACTTGAACAGAAACTTCTCTGAAGAAGACAGGCACATGGCCTATAAACACATGAAAAAATGCTCATCATTTTTAATCATCAGAGAAATACAAATCAAAACCACTTTGAAATATCATCTAACTCCAGTAAGATTAGCCCACATAACAAAATCCCCAAACTACAGATGTTGGTGTGGATGTGCAGAGAAGGGAACACTTCTACACCGTTGGTGGGAATGCAAACTAATATGTCCTTTTTGGAAAGAAGTTTGGCGAATACTCCAGGAACTAAAAGGAGACCTACCATTCGACCCTGCAATTCTTCTACTAGGTATATACCCAGATGATCAAAAATCATTTTACAACAAAATGTAAGCCTGTAGTCCCAGCTACTCAGGAGGCTGAGGCTAGAGAATCACCTAAACCCAGTAGTTGGCAGTTGCTGTGAGGTGTGTGTCACCAGGGCACTCTACCCAGAGCGATAAAGTGAGACTCTGTCTCTACAAAAAAAAAGACATTTGCACCAGAATGTTTACTGCAACTCAATTCATAATTGCCAACACATAGAAGTAGCCCAAGTGCCCATCAATCCATGAATGGATTAACAAATTGTGGTATATGTATACCATGAAATACTATGAAGCCATAAAAAAAACATGGACACTTCATATCTTTTATGTTTACGTGGATGGAGCTAGAACATATTCTTCTTAGTAAAGTATCTCAAGCATGGAAAAAGAAAAGTATCCAATGTACTCAATACTACTACGAAATCAATGTATAAGCACCTACACATTCATACAAATTGTAAAACATAACTATAGTCCAGAAGGTAGAAGGGATAAGGAGAAAGAAGGGAGGGGATGGGAAAGGCGGGTGGAGAGATGGTATTTGTGAGGACCTCACCTAATGCAGATGATTCAATGGTACATTTCAAAACTATTTTAAAAAGAATATAATTGTGATGGATGTCTTAATCATAATCAGTTCAATGTAAGCATTTCACATTGCACATGAAATCAGTACACTCAACTCCATAAATGCATCAGTGTACACAGTTATGATTTAATAAAAACAAAATTAGAAAAAAAAAGGACAGGCATAAAAATCAACACAACGTAATCAAGAGTCCAGAAATAAATTCCTATTTGACAAAAGTGCCAAGGCCATTCAATGGAGAAAAAATAGTCTTTCAACAAATGGCACTGGGACAACTGGATAAATACCTGCCAAAAAAAAAGAAGTTGACAATATATATTTTAGAAGCTCACAATATATATAAAAAATTAACTCAAAACAGATCAAAGACCTGGGCAGCACCTGTTGCTCGGTGGGTAGGGTGCTGGCCCCATATACCAAGGGTGGCAGGTTCAAACCCGACCCCAGTCAAACTGCAACAAAAAAATAGCTGGGTGTTGTGGCGGTAGCCTGTAGTCCCAGCTACTTGAGGCAAAAGAATCCCCTAATCCCAGGAGCTCAAGGTTGCTGTGAGCTGTGTGATGCCACGCCTCTCTATGGCGGGTGATAAACTGAGACTCTGTCTCTACCAAAAAAAAAACAAAACAGATTAAAGACCTAAATGTAAGAACTAAATCTATAAAACTCTTAGAAGAAAGCATGGAAATAAATCTTCATGACTTTGGATTTCATAACAGATTCTTTCATATGACATCAAAAGCACAAGCAACAAAAGAAAAACAGATGAGCTGGACTCCCATCAAAATTAAAACCTTCTGTCCTTCCCTACAGCCATACCACCCTGAAAAAAAATAAGAAGGAAAAAAAAAAAAACCTTTGCACTTCAATTAAAAACAACTCAAATAAATGCAGGAAAATATTTCCAAACCATATATATCCTACCCAAGTGTCCACTGACATGTACGAATGGATAAAATGTGGTATATACATACAAAAAATCATATTCAGCCTTACAAAGACAGGAAATTTTCATACATACAACAATATGGATAAACCCGGAAGATACACTAAGTAATAAGTCAGACACAAATAGATAAATTTTGTATTACACTTAATATGAGATTCCTAGAATAGTAAAATTCACAGAACCAGAATGCAGAATTGTGGTTGGCAGGATAGAGAGGGAGGACTGAAGAGTTACTATTTAATGGATACAGAGTTTCAGCTAGGGAAGAGGAAAATGTTCTAGAAAAAGGATGGTAGTAACAGGTACACAACAAATGTACTTAATGATACAGAACTGTATAGTTAAAATTAGTTAAAATGAACGCAGCCAGTAGCTCATACCTGTAACCCTAGCACTTTGGGAGGCTGAGGCAGAAGGCTCTCTTATGCCAGTAGTTCAAGAATACCCTGAGTAACACAGAAAGACTCTGTCTCTATACACACACACACACACAAAAAAATGTTTTTAATTAGCTGTGCATAGCACCAGATGCGTGTAGTCCTAGCTACTCAGGAGGCTAAGGCAGGAGGATTGGTTGAGCCCAGGAGTTTGATATTTCAATGAGCTATGATGATGGCACCACTACACTCTAGCCTGAGCAACAGAGCGAGACCCTGTCTCAAAACAAAACAAAACAAAAATTAGTTAAAATGGTAATTTAGTGCGGGGCCTGTGGCTCAAAGGAGTAGGGCGCTGGCCCCATATGCCAGAGGTGGCGGGTTCAAACCCAGCCCCAGTCAAAAACAGCCAAAAAAAAAAAAAAGCTCTATTAAAATGGTAATTTAAAAAACATTTTTTACAGACAGGGCCTTGCTATATTGCCAAGGCTAGTCTCAAATTGCTGTCCTCAAATGACAGTCCCACCTCAGCATCTACACTAACTATGATTACAAGCACAAGCCACTATGTCTACTTAAAATGGTAATTTTTACATATATATATATATATATATATATATATATATATTTGCCATTTTTATATCTTACCAAAATAAAAAATCTAGACTATATAAAGAATTCTTAAAATCAACAATGAAAGCACAAACACCCATTTAAAAACTGGGCAAAGAATCTGAATAGACATTTCTCCAAGAAAGATATATAACTACCAATAAGCTGATGAAAATAATGTTCAACATAAATAGTCTTTCGTCAGTTGAAAACTGAAGTCACCCCCGAAGGACAGTGGCCCCATCGGAGCCCAAACTGGACTGAGGGTGCCTGGGGCAAATTCTCATGGCTCCAGCTTGTGTTATCACCTGTCAAGAGCCCCAGGTTTGCCTTATAGTGGAGCGCCAGGAGATAAAATTTCCTTTGGACACTGGAGCAACCTTTTCTGTACTTCTCTCTAACCCTAGTCTTTTTTCTCCCAAATCCATTAACTATACAGTGGGTGTCTGGAAAGCCAGTTACCAAATTTTTCTCCCAGCCTTTAAGCTGCAATTGGGATGACTTGCTGTTCTCTCATGCCTCCCTAATCATGCCTGAAAGTCCTGCTCCCCTTTGGGGGAGGGACATACTAACTAAAACAGGAACTTTTCCCTCCTGGAGATCTAGTCATGATCAAAACTCTC
>CAUYRH010073070.1:0-27697 GCA_963574655.1 Perodicticus potto
GGTGCCTGTAGTCCCAGCTACTTGGGAGGCGGAGGCAAGAGACTCGCTTGAGCCCAGGAATTGGAGGTTGCTGTGAGCTGTGATGCCACAGCACTCTATCCAGGGTGACAGCTTGAGGCTCTGTCTCAAAAACAAAAAAAATTAAAATAAAAAAAAGTCAATATAAGAGTAAAATAATTTAAGGTATCAGTTTTTACTGTCTAAAGTCTTATGATCCAACTAGAAGTTATGTTTAAATGTCATTAAAGGGAAAGTTAACCAAGGATGATTTCCTATTTACAAATGTAAGACAGAAATCAAGCTGCTAAATAAAACATAATTAGGTAGAAATTAAGGGTTCTGATCATCTATATGTATACATCAAATGTTAAGTAGAATTTAATAAAAAAAGAGCCCATATGCATAGGAAAAACATCTACAGAAATATGTATTAAATGTTAATATGCTTGTTGCTAAGGAGGATTACAGGTGGATTATGTATTGTTTTCATCATCAAAAAACATTTAAAATGTATAGTGAGGTAGACAATGTAATGCTGGTTGAAACAGAAATACACATACCAGTTTATTACATATGAGGACATTAGCCAAATGCCAGGGACTCTGCTAGGTACAATAAGAAAAATGAAGACAAATAAACAAAATAAAAATCCATGTCCTCCAAAAGTTCATGATCTAGGGGCAGAAGTAAAATATATGTTTCAACAACCAAGTAAAAGGCAGAATTCAAAAGTGCTATAACACTGACTGCGGAATGTTACAATACTAATAGTAAATACAGAATGGTATAAGGGCAAAGGAGAAGAGAAATTAATTCTAGCTAAATGGAATCAAGGATGCCTAGACAGAGATGACCATTTCACTTTGGGGGAAGGGTGGGGGTGGAATGGAGAGATTTTTGAGATGGGTCTGGAAGGAAAAATGCCTAATTCTTACTGTTTTCTACGTGCCAAGCACTGAGAAGTACTTTAATAGATTAATTTATTTAGTCTTCCCATTCACCCTAAAAGGGAGATACTATAATTATATGTTTTACAAACAAAGAAACTGAAACTTGCTCAAATTCACACACTAAGAAGCAACAGAACCATAATTTGAACCCAAACCTGTGTTCTATCATGTCCATTTTAACAATAAGAAAGCTAAGGTTTAAAAAAGTCCAATCAAGGCAAACAGCTAGTAAGGGGCAGAACAGAACTGTAAACCCAGGTTTGAGTCAATCTCAGGTCTAGCCAGACATATGGCTCTGTAAGTATTATCTTTCTTAGGTATTTAACCTCCAAAACAACCCTGTAAATCTGATACAATTATTTTTTTTATCATTTCACAGATGAGAAAATGAAAAATCAGATATTGTTAAGTAACTTCCCCAAGGTCACAGCCCTGGTAAAGAATGGACACCATATTTAACTCAGGCGGCCTGACTTCAGAGCCAGACTTCTGACCCGTTGGATAAAATACCAAAAAGAGAGTAAAAGAACACCAGATCCTTGACAATCTCAAGTGTCAAAGTCAGAATCATTGAAGATTTTTGCTGTGGAGCACAAATAATGTTTTAAGAATGAAAACATTAGGATAGATTTTGATACATCTGTCAAAATTAGATTCTTGGCACATAAAGTGTAGTAAGACGTGGAGTACCTTACCTGTATATCTTTTCAGATAAGGTTATCCACTGTTCCAATTAAGTATACATTTACCTCAGAAGGTCAGTCTATATAGTTACTCAGCAAGCCCTCAAGTATCATAAAATGTCACGTCCCAACTAGATGCTGAAATACTTTATTTAGCACGAAGTACATGAGATGTATCCACTAGTGTATCTTCTTACAGATTTCCATAGATAGCAGCGTGAAAACTGCCAGGAGAGTAACTGATAAATGAACTGGCTTCTCAAAGAAAACAGCAACAGAGGAGAGAGGAAAAAAGATCAACAACTGAAATAGGTTTACTTTTTACATTTTCATTTTGACTTTTGGCCTTCACCTACAATATTTTATAACAAACATGACACCAAGCTAACCAGCCCAAAGGCCTAGGCGTCGTCCACCTACAGAAGTGGTTCCAACATTCCCCAGCGACAAGCAAAGCCTGACTCATCCTAACACCCGGCATCAATTCTTCATGAGTCCAGAGCTTCCAAAGTCCTTTTTACTTATTTCTTTTCCAGTATCTCCTCGGTGCCTTCTTCCCCTGCACGTTCTCTGCCCCAAATTCCTGAAGCCCTTCTCCCTCCCACCTCTGAAGAATCCTGACCAACCCGTTCCAAACTGAGGCTGACCTTAAGTCAGCGTTTCCTTTCTCCTTCTTCCCTCCATCCCCAACCCCCCCGGGGCATGACCCTCCTGCCCACTCACCAGGTGCAGGGCCAGGGGAAGCAGCAGCAGGAACAGCCACAGGTATAGGTGGCAGCTGTTGGTGAACTTGCTCTGCTCGGGGTCGTGGTACCAGCCCCCAGTGAGCGCGGCCCACACCCCCTGCCGGAGCAGCTGCAGCACCTGGGACACCATGTCGGCGGCCTCCCGCGGCCGGGTCCCCCGGCGCCCTCAGGTTTAACGCCTGCGCCTTCCGGAGGAGCCGCCGAGGCCGCCGCCGCCGCCCCCGCCGCCTCCTCCCACCCCGCGACTGAAGCTGGGGCTGCTCTTCTGGCCAGACGCGCGCACCGCGGCGCCGGAGCCGGCTGCTGCGGCCGGGCGGGTGGGCGCCATTGCCGAGCGAGGAAAGATTTTCCCAGCATGCTCCGGGCGGCCGCTCGGAGGATGCTCGCGAGGCCCCGCCCAGGCTCCGCCCAGACTCCCTCCCTGGGCCTGGGCTGCGGGTGAAAAGGAGTCCTGCAACTCTCTCCATCACCGCTTTCCCCTTCTCCCTGATCTTTCTAGTAGCGGACGTGAAAGGCTTAAAAATCAAGGATTAAGTAATGTACTTTGGTCAAAATTGAATCCAATTTACATGAAAGTTAATCACTATTTTTTTTTTTTTTTGGTTTTGTTTCGCTCCCTCATCTTTACTAGTACATTACTTAAACATTAATTTTTTAATTCAACTTGTCAATATGTTGTTTAGGATATTGCATACTCATTTAGAAGTGAAACATGTTTGTAATTTCCCTTTATAACAACATATTTTCTCCAACTTCAATACCAGGTGTATCCAGATCAAGTAGAATGATATTGAAATATTTCTTCTTTTTTTATTGTTTATAAGATTTCTGGAATTGCTTGTCTTGTAAAATATTCTCATCTAGAAGGATTAGACCCAACACGTTCCTTGGCCTTGGCCTCTTTTGCACCAAACAATTTACTGAATTCAAGGTCCCATCACAGAGCCTTCAAAGCAATTTCTTCTTCTGAACACTGCCCATACGACTTAATGATGGACTGACCCCAGATGTTCTATTAGTGTCAGCTCTACCTAATCCTTTGGCACTCACCATTTCTGTTTCTCCTTCATCCCCCTGTTGTTTAACCTGGTAGATTAAAAAAGTTAACTCAGTTAGGCTCCTCGTCTTTATATCTATTTCATAGAACACAATTCCAGGCAATAATCTGCTGTTTAGAATATTAGTCAAGAGTCTTTTGATGCTGTCTACTTAGGAAGACCTATTATTAAAAGACATTGAATTAATAGTCTTTAAGTTATCCTATATTTTATCATTTACAGTAGATACACTTCAGATTCTCTTTTGAGAGCAGATTTTGGAAAGGGAGGAGATAAAAGGGAAGTCTTTTTCCTTTGGGACAGGCAGTGGGAGCCCTGTGTGAATTAAGACCTTGGGAAAAAAAATTAGAAATTTACATGATTCCCAAATACGCCTTCTCTGTGTTATGCTTCCCTGGTCTGTACCAAACACATCACGCTCCTCTCAGATGTGTCTGCCTGTGCCCTGGTTATGTTCTGGTCCCGAGCTGGATTTGCTTGTGGCTGCCTTAGTCAGGCTCAGTAAAGGCATGTCGGCCTTCCCATGCGGAAATGAGATAAGGAGAGGTCCATTCTGAGGAGAAGGCCAAGGATGGGAAAGGTCACTGGAATACAGCAAAACCTTCATCACCTTTAGCCTTAACTACCCTTCATTCTACTTACCCTCTGCTCATCAGTATGAAGACTAATCAAAATATAACATGGCGGCTTTCAATACTAGAAGAGTAATTTTCTCAAAGATACAATGGATGTTAGTTTGTATATCTCCTCAATGCTTGAAATCTACCAGGTACCCTACAATTGTTTGGTAAGTGAATAAATCCATCGACCTGACACTACACATTTGCACTAAAGGGTCACCTTCATGTGCGCTGATATAGGAGGAAAGGCCATGTGATGGGTCTGTTCCTGCAATGATGTTTGTTACCCTAATTTATCCTGGTTCATCAAATATCTATGATCATCTGTTCTGATTCATCAAATATTTCCTATAATATCTCCTGTGTGTCAGGCATTTTATAGAAAACTGAAAAAGCAAATCTAGATAAAATATAGTCTCTACCATGAAAGACTTAACAAGACACAAGCAGAGGCAGGAAAATCAGCAGTCTTGCCATAAAATGTGCTGCACACTATAATAGGAATGGAAATATGTATCCAGATATATGGAAGAGTTGGGGTGCCTAGGGTAAATATGTGCAGGTCTGTGAAGGAGGCATGGTGGGAATGAGCCATAGACAATTAGGGATTAGGGCTCAATATTACCTATATAGACACATAAATGTCATTAGCTTCTACACATATAGGAAGATGCATGCATAAAAAGAGAAACTTGGCAATTTGGGGGAAATGTGCCTAGAAAATAAGACTGGAGGCTTGGTGCCCGTACCTCAGCGGTGAGGGCACCAGGCACATACACTGGGGCTGGTGGGTTCAAACCCAGCCCAGGCCACTAAACAACAATGGCAACTACAACAATTAAAAAAAAATAGCCAGGCATTGTGGCAGGTGCCTATAGTCCCAGCTACATGGGAAGCTGAGACAAGGAATCGCGTAAGCCCAGTGACACCATGGCACTCTACTGAGGGCAACATAGTGAGACTCTGTCAAGAAAGAAAGAAAGAAAGAAAGAAAGAAAGAAAGAAAGGAAGGAAGGAAGGAAGGAAGGAAGGAAGGAAGGAAGGAAGGAAGGAGACAGGGAGGGAAGGAGGGAAGGAAGGAAGGAGGGAAAGAGGGAAGGAAGGAAGGAACTGGAAGTGAGAAAAGTGGAACCATAGAATTTAATGAGATAAGCAGAAGTCAGTTTTCTGGACTAGACAAAGTTCTTCAGACCTAATCCTAGGCAATGGGCAGACACTGATGGATAAAGCAAAAATGAGACAGGATCAGTAGTACAGGGGGAAATGCTGGACACCTGAACCAGCAGGAAGAAACACAATGAAGAATCAAATATGACCTACAGCCCAGAAGCCAGTTCAATATGGAGGTGAAGGGAAAAGTTATCTATTGACTTTTAGTCTGGGATTAGAGTAACTACACTGTAAAACTACTTAGGATATGAAATACAGGAGGATTACCAGAAAAAAAATGGCTACACTAAATTTGAGTTGCTTAAGAACTTTTCAGGGTAGCAAGGAGAGTATGGTTCTGGAGCTTAGGAGAGGTGTCTAAAGTAGAACTAATCTCATGAAAAGGGACAAAAAGGTCCTGGAAAAGAATGTAGAATAAGGAGCCAAGAGGACTATGGATCACAAGGATTAAATATAAAGGCAAGAGAAAAAGAGGAAGGAGAGTAGGAAAACGAGATGAGTCTGGTGTTACCAAATAAATGAAAAAAGAGCAATTCATGAAGGAAGTGTCAAGAGTCATAGAAGAGACCAAGCAAAAAGACTAAAAATTGTCATGAGGACTAAGCTATTAGGAGGAACCTAATATGGCATTGCCAGAGCCACTTTTCTAGTACTGAAAATGATGAAGTAGGAAGATGGCTAACTGCGTTGTGTTAAAAAAAAAAAAAAAAAAAAAAAAAGAACGGATGTGCCTGAAGGCAGAACTGTGAGATGGCGTGTAGGACCATTCCTTGGATGTGGGGCTTGGGTTGGTGGTAGCTGGTTCCTGGTACTGACTCTGATATAAGAGAATAAAGGCAGTAGGTAGTATAAAAAAAAAAAGAATGAATGTGTAGTAAAGAAGTAGAGGCAGAAAAGTAAGCCACTTCTTAGAAGAGCCTAGTCATAGAGGTGAGTGATCTAAATGCAAGTGCCTCATCAGGGAAGTGTTTGTTTTGACTGATTTTTTTTAATATTAAAAATTAAGCTTGTTTCCTCTCCACTACTCTGTTTTTCTGCTATGGTCTTACTACATTGTCCTGGCTTTAAACTATAATCATATATAATAAATTTCTGATTTATATCCACTTGGGTGTCACCCCCTACTCCCAGACCCTTAGCTCATTCGAACGTGTACACATTGGTTTCTCCCTTACTGCCACTTCTCCCATTGTGCCTTCTCTATTTTTATTTCAGCTGATGAAACACAATCCACCCAATCACTTAGACCCAGGAGCTATTCTAGATTCCTCCACTCCCTTATGCTACTATCTCTTACCACAATACCCAATGACCAAGTCCTATCAATTTTACTTCCAAATGATTATTAACTACATATGCTTGCTCCATCTCTGCTCCCACTGCTTCAGGTCAAGTCCTGTAGTAGTGGTTTCCTAGTTAATTTTCATATCTCCAACTTATCCGTCTGTATCAGTGAAGGTCCAGCCAGAAAACATGGAGCAACTCTAACTTTCAAAAAGAGATCACGTTACAAAGGAAACTAAAAAGCTGAAAAATCAAACAAGGGGTAATAAATCACCTATTGATCAGCAAAAGGAGAAGCAGCTCACCCGTCCATCTACTGTGACTGTAAGAGCCATGGGAGGAGGGGATGTTGTTGGAACCTGAAGTCTAGCATTATCAGCAGAAGATCAATCAGGCAGGGTATTCCGGAGAGAGTGGAGGATAGAAGACCCGTAACTGCCACAGGTGATACCACAGAAAGGAAACAGGGTGGAATGGCAGTATGCTGAAGGGAGAATCAAATACGAATACTCTGTAGCTTTCCAATCTTCCTCCTGCCTCCTCCATTGGCTAAACCCACCCAGAAGTCATTGTACAAGAAACTTGGAAGCCGCCTGTAATCCAGATCAGAGCAGGTAAAAGGTAAGCCACAGGGTGGTGTCTGGCTCAGTGGGTAGGGCGCTGGTCCCATATACAAAGGGTGGCAGATTTGAACCCGGCCCCCGCCAAACTGCAACAAAAAAATAGCCAGGCCTTTTGGTGGGTGCCTGTAGTCTCAGCTACTTGCGAGGCTGAGGCAATAGAATCACTTAAGCCCAAGTGTTGGAGGTTGCTGTGAGCTGTGACACCATGGCACTCCACCAAGGGTAATAAAGTGAGACTCTGTCTCTAACAAAAGGGGGGATGGGGGAGCCACAGTGATCTATATAAAAGGTAAGCCCATGTCAGGCAGTGTCTCATGCCTGTAAGCTAATCCTAGCACTTTGGGAGGCCGATAGGATCACTTGAGACTAACCTAGCAACATAGCAAGACATTGTCTCTACACAGAATAGAAAAATTAGCAGGGCATGGTGGCTTGTGCCTTAGTCCCAGCTACTGGGGAGGATGAGGCAGGAGGATCACTTGAGCCTAGCACTTTAAGGTTACCATGAGCTATGACGATGTCACCGCACTTAAGCCCAGGCAACAGGGTGAAAACCTAACTCAAAGTAAAGAATAAAATGTTAATCAAACCGCACACATCTTTCTTAAAATTCTTCCCATCAGGGCGGTGCCTGTGGCTCATCGAGTAGGGTGCCGGCCCCATATACCGAAGATGGCGGGTTCAAACCCAGCCCAAACTGAACTGCAAAACAGAAAAATAGCCGGACGTTGTAGGGGACGCCTGTAGTCCCAGCTACTCGGGAGGCTGAGGCAAGAGAATAGCTTAAGCCCAGGAGTTGGAGGTTGCTGTGAGCTGTGTGATGCCACGGCACTCTACCAAGGGCCATAAAGTGAGACTCTGTCTCTAAAAAAAAAAAAAGTTACAAAAATTCTTTCCATCAAAATCAGAATAATACAAACACAAATCAATCCAAGTGCTCTCTAAGCCCTTGCACTCACCTAACCTCCCCAACCTCACCTCTAGAAACCCACACTGCCTCTATTTCTTTGCACACCCCATGTTTCCTCATGCCTTTTTCCCCTTTGCTGATGCTATTCCCTCAGCACCTCAACTTATCTCTACACATACTCCCATAAACTGGTGGGATTTTGATTGGGACTGTATTGATGCTACTAACCAATTTTGAGAGAGCTGACAACTTTTCTGTATTGAGCGTTTCTATAGTAAACAAGATGTACCCTTCTTTCATTAAGATCTCTCCATAACACTTTGTAGTATTCTGTGCAAAATTCTTGCACATCATTTCCTGGCACCCACTATGGGCTGTGATCCTAGAGGCTAGTGATGAGAGAAGCAATGTGAAAGCTGAAATATAGAAATGGGAATAATTGGTATTGAAATACTGAAATAATATAGGAACTGAAACAGTACTGCTTCATGGCCAGAGATATATGCAGGAAATGCATGCTAAGTAAAGTGTGTTTGCTTCTGCAGCCCCTAGTGTGAGCAGCATGCCTGGGGAGAAGGGGACAGTGACTTGGCCATGTTTGAGTCACCACAACAGAAGTAGCAGGGTTGGGATGGAGTAAGAGAGCTTTGCAGGGCAGTGAAATTGCCAGATGTGCTTAGCTTCCCAAGACCTCTGTCACTATTCACCTGTCAATTGCAACTCCAAATAGACACAGACATCCTCATGATTGCAGTACCAGAGGACAAAGACATGGCCATGCCAAAGAGCGGTTCCTAATGAGCAAGTAAAGTAATCAAGAGTCCTGGAGAAATATCCACCCCTGCCTCCATTTTGCTGTGTTCTGCCCACTAAGATGAATAAAGATGTAATTTTGCTGAACCTATGTTGCTCAAGACAGAGCCTCATCTGCAAGTCTGCTTTTAGCCCACAGGCACCCATAAATAGCTGGACTAAAAGTTGATTCTTTCTCACTAGCTTTATTCTGGATAAAATACCCTTCTTACTCCCAGAGAACTCTCAGTGTGAGGAAGTGGGAGAGGTCATACCTACTAAATAAATGTAATAGTGACTTACAAAATTTCTCATAGAAGTATGCTAACTATGAATCTTCATATATCTAGATACCTTCAGTTATAAGTACATGAGAAAAATCAGAACTTGAAAATTGTTAAAAGAACTAAAATTTCAAAAGATAAGCACACTAAGAGAATGACTCTCCCTAAAATAGAACACTTGAAGGAAAGGGGAAAGATTCTTAAAATCATAATTAATATTCACCAAGAAATTTGAGGGAATAATGCTTCAATTAAAAGTAACAGACCATTACTAAAGAAGTATAATTGGAAAGCAGAAGGGAATTTTGATGATTGACATAGGTTGTGATAATTATACGCAAATGATTTCAGAAAATAGAGAAGGTAAAATGCTTCCCAATTCATTCTACAAGGCAAGTATTTTTCTGATATCAAAACAGATGAAGACACAAGGAGAAAATTACAAGCCACTTATTACCTCTCCTTAAAGCAAAAATCCTTAACAAAACATTAGCTATCTTAACCCAACAAAAAACAAAAAAGATTGTGTACCATCACCAAGAACAATTCATCCCAGGAATTCAAGGTTGGCTTAACATCCAAATGCCTATGATATGGAGGATGCCACAAATATCTGCTATACTCTTGTACACCCTTTCTAAGAGCTACTAGATATTATATTATGTTCTATTATGTTATATTATATTATGCTTCATAAAATCAGTGACAATATTAACACTAAGGAAGACAAATCATGGAACCAAGGGAATAATCAATTGAAAAGAAAGAGAGAAAAAAGAATCACCTGTGTAACATTAGACTTAGAGAAAAACTAATACAGATAAAGCATGAAGATTAATTTAGAATGCAATACCCTTATAATGCATTAATGTAGCATTAATAATTTTATTAATGTATCATTATTATTAATGCATCATTAATAATTTTAGGTCTGCTTAAATATTTTACTCTTTTTTCTTTTGGTAAATATATTTTACTAAAATATTAAATTATTCATCTAAATATTCTACTGTATTGGTACAAAGCTGTTGATACTATCTTGTTGCAATTTTTTTTTTTTGCAGTTTTTGGCCAGGTTTAGAACTGGCTACCACCGGTATATGGGGCCAGCGCCCTACTCCTTTGAGCCACAGGCACTGCCCTTGCAATTTTTTTTAATGTCTGTAAGATATGCAGGGATGTGTACCTTCTTAAAATTGATTATTTGTCTGGTCTTATTTTTTCATAACCACTCATTAAGAATTAATAAATATTTTTAGTTAATCAAAGAAAAAACTTTTGGCTTTGTTGATATTCCCTACCAAACTTTTTTTCTATTCTGTTAATTTACATCCTTACGTTTGTTTTTCTTTCTTCTTATGTGTCTGAGATTAACGTGTTCTTTTTTTTTTCTCTTGACTTCTTGAGATGAAGGTTTCACACCAGTTTTTTTCTTTCTCCTCCATCACATATATACATTTTCTCTACATATGATATAAGTTGGATTCTGTAAATTTGGACCTATTTTGCTACTATGCAGTTCAAAATATTTCTAATTGGTACTTCTTTGACCCATGGGCTATTTAGAAGTATGCTGATTACAAATTTGTGCAGGTACTTATGAACATTTTCTAGTCATCTATCATTCCTCATTTAATTCCAGAGAACATACTCTCAATGTTGATGAGACTTGATTTATGGCAAAGAATATGGTCAATTTTGTAAATGTTTTTGTGTGCTTAAAAAGAATGGCTTATCTGCACTCCAAAGGTATAGTCTTCCATAAACATCCATTGATTAAATCTGTTAATAATTTTTTTCAAATATTCTTTACCCTTATTGATATTTTTTATCTGCTTTTCTATCAGTTAGTCACAGAGATGTATCTATGTCTTTTTATGTCTTGTCAAATAAACACACACACACACAAATTTGACAAAGTGTTTACACAGTGTACCATATTCTTTGGTACAAAATTAAGCCTCAATTAATTTCAAGTAATTAAAATCTTTCTTTAAATCCTAGAGTATTTTCTCTAGAATTAAATGACAAATTAAGAATTATTATGAATCCCCATATCTATAAACATATAATATATATACAATATATACACACATCATGTTAAGTCCATCAAAATTAAATTTTTATTTCTTTCTAAAGAATTAAACTTTTTATAATCATGCAGAATGTCTCTAATAATTTTCTTTATTTAAATTCAATTCTGTGTGATACTAACACAATCACTCCAAGGTTCTTTTGTTTAATGTTTGTATGGTATATCTTCTTGCATCATTTTACTACTAACTTTTTTTATCCTTATGTTATAATTTTTTTACTTAGAAGTTTATAGTGATGTTTCTACTTTTATTTAGTCTGATAATCTTTGAATTTTAATTAGATTATTCAGTCTGTTACATTTAATGCAGTTATTGTGATAACTCTCGATGTAGTCATATCATCTTACAAATGACTTTCAACTTGTCACACTTTTTCCTTGCTCTCTCTTGCCTTCCTTTGGATGGAATACTTTTTATTATTCAATTTTCCTTATATCAGTTTGAAAATTGTGGGAAGTAGCTAGACTGAGTTCTTCACAGGACTTCTAATTCAGGATAAAGCACCCAGTAGGGGAATGTCTATGTGACCATGGCTGTGAGGGGAAATCAGCAGTACAAGCCAGTTTAGACCGTGAATTAGTAGCTTAGCCTAGAGAAGCTGAGATGTCTGAGGAGATGAGACTTGCTCTCCCACCCCTCTCTCTCCTGCTTGCACGGTTATCAGGCTGCTTCAGCTGTTCCATCCCCTTTGTCCCTGTTTACTCTTTACCCAACCTTCCTGGGGGCTGTAATCTCCCCTCTCCCATCTTTAACCTTGACAGCCAACTGCTGACAGCTGTTCATTCTTGCACGGATTCTCTGTTATGTACCAAATAGCAAGACTCCTGAGAAGCAGGACTGGTTGTTGCATTGTTTCAGGTGCCTGGCACATGAAGCAGTGCATCTGCTTCCAGGCTTCCAGGCCGTATGCTGCAAATTTAGCGTAAACTCCATTGATTTTTCCAGTTTCCCTTGCTGACCAGTGTTTCAGGTTGGGTTCCACAGGAACTTCAACAGAAAGTCATAAACCCTTAAAACTATTTTAAAGGAGTCAGAAATATGAATGTATTTTTAATAGAGGTAGATTTAGACAGTAGACAGGATGATGTCGGCACATGGGAGATACATGTGGGGAGTGGAACGCAGGAGTATAGGTATGGGGCAGAGGGGGAGGAGGGTGAAGAGAGAGAGGAAAGAACGGAGGAGAAAGAGAAAGAAAAACAATCACAGCGGCCTTTACACATTTGTACCACTAGGTGGCACCAGAACACTGCTTAAAATACAGTAAAATAAACTATGTTATATTTACTATTACAAAGTAAGAAAAGACTTTAAACAGAGTGAATTGAATAGTTACGAAAGTTTGTCCCCGAAAAGCACACCTCCACTTTTCACCTAACTAATTTGTTTACATCTCGTAAAGCTCAGTGTATACTGTGTGTGTGTGTGTGTGTGTGTTTTACAGGTGACTCTTATTATTTATTTTGGAGGTAATTTTTTCTTAACCTTCTACACAAATTAGTGTCCTTGAACAACAGAATAGAAATAATGAAACCCAATGAATATTCTCAGATATAAGTGAAGAACTTTTCCAGAAAAAAAGAGAGCACTTTGCCTTACCTACACCTTAAAAAGATTCGTCATTCTCACACCCTCAAAATGACCAAGGCAAATAATAAACAACAGTAAGATAGATGCTACAGCAATCGACTTGTATAATAATAGACAGAAGATGTTGGTATACTCACTCACTCACAGAAACAATAAAAATACAGGTAAAGTCTCGGCATTCGTAGCTCAGCGGCTAAGGCACCAGCCACATACACCAGGGCTGGAGGGTTGGAACCCGGCCTGGGCCTGCTAAACAACAAGGACAACTACAAAAAAAAAATGGCTGGGTGTTGGGGCAGGTGCCTGTAGTCCCAGCTACTTGGGAGGCTGAGGCAAGAGAATCGTTATGTCCAAGAGTTTGAGGCTGCTGTGAGCTGTGACACCATGGCACTCTACCAAGAGAGACATTAGTGAGACTGTTTAAAAAAAAAAAAAAATAGGCTTGGCGCCTCAAAGCTCAAGCGGCTAGGGCACCAGCCACATACACCGGAGCTGGCCTGGGCCAGCCAAACAATGACAACTATAACCAAAAAATAGCCCGGCATTGTGGCAGACACCTGTAGTCCCAGCTACCAGGGAGACTGAAGCAAGAGGATCGCTTAAGCCCAAGAGTTTGAGGTTGCTGTGAGTTGTGATGCTACGGCACTCTACCCAGGCCACAGCTTGAGATTCTGTCTCCAAAAAAAAAAAAAAAAAAAAAGTACAGGCAAAGCAACTAAAACCAGCTTTTTTAGAACTTTGAAAATTAAGCAAAGCCTCGGGTCAAACTGAAAATCATCTATCTAGGAGAACATACTGAATAATGGTGAGACAATGGTGGTCCGTGATGGGGATATTTTCAATTCTCCTCCCTCCCAAGTTCAGTGGACAGCCTTACAGTAATATAAAAAGATGTCCCTTAGGTTGCAAGGAAGGAATACAGATAATAACTCAGATCTACAGAAAAATAAAGAGCACCAGTAAAGGTAACTATACAGGTAAATTTAAAAACAGTATAAACATATTTGATATAAAACTACTTTATTTTCATATCTGTTTTAAAAGACAAATGCACAAAGCAACAATTATAAATCTGTGTGAAAGGACTCAGTATAAAGATATAATTTGTATTAAAAGACTAGCACAAAAGCAGTGGGAGTAAATAGAGTTATTTTGGAGCCAAGTTTTTGTATAATATTGAAATTAACTTAATATGAAATATGAAACATAGTTTTAATATGCTGATTGTGAACTTGAGGGTAATCACTAAGAAATCAGGAGAAGGAAGTAATGGAGGAACAGAGAAACAAAAGCTAAAAAGAAGTGACAAATAAAGACAAGCATCAAAATGGCAGATGTAAATTCTACCTTATAATTAATTCCATTAAATGCAAATAGGTTAAACACAAAAATCAAAAGGCAAAGGTTACTAGAATAGATTAAGATGCAAGATGAAATATGTTGTGGGAAAAGACATACCTTAGATTAAAAGGTACAAAGTGCAAAGTCAAAGAGTGGAAAAAGCTATCATGCAAAGTTGGAGTGACTATACTACTATCAGACAAAATAGACTTTGAAACAAAAATTTTTGCTATGAAAAAGAAGAATAATTTATAGTGACATAAGGACTAATTAAGAAGATAAAATAATTATAAAGTACATGTACCAAACAATAGACCCCCAAACATAAAGAACAAAAGCTGACAGAATTAATAATAATAATCCAACAATAATGGTTGGAGACATCAATAGCCTCACCTCCAATAACAGGTAGAACTAGGCAGATGGACAAGGAAATAGAGGTCGTTTCTTCTTTTTCAAGAAAATAAGTACTAGAATACTTATCCTAACACCATTTGCAACAGCAAAAAGTTAGAACACCTAACTATTCAGTAACAGTAAGACAGATAACAAAATGGTGATATATTCATATAAAAAAATGCTATACAGCAATAACAATGAATGAACTTGACATATAGGTAAATCTCAACATTGTTGAAAGATGGTATAGTATCACTAACATGAAATTTGAAAGCACATCACACATGTTTTACTTATTATACACTCATACATAATGAAATTACAGAAAGTTGAAAAACTTTTGGTGTATAATTGTGAATACATGTAAGTCAGATGGTGAGGAATTGAATGGAAAAGACTAGATAGATGGTTTCAACAGCTTCTGTAGCATTTTATTTTTAAAAATTTGAAGGCAAAATATTCAGCTCTGACAAAGACCAGTGGTGAGTTCTTTATGACATTATTTTCTGTAACTTTCTATAAGCTTAAGTATTTAAAAATGAAAAATATTTAAAATACAGCACAACCAATCCTAACTGATTTTTACTTTCAAATACTTAACATTAGCATCTTAATATAGTAATGACATGTTACATGTTAGAAATATTTTTCCTAACATTTTAAACTTGAGTAAGGGTGTCTGATGAAACATTGACTTTCATTTCTTCTTTGAGACAGGGTCTTGCTGTCTCCCATTTACAGTGCAGTGGTATCATCATAGCTCACCACAATCTCAGACTCCCAGACTCAAGTGACCCTTCTGCCTCAGCCTCCTGAGTAGCTGAGACTACGGGTTCCTACCACCATGGCTGGCTAATTTTTGCACTTTTTTGTAAAGACAAGGTCTCGTTCTTGCTCGGGCTGATCTCAAACTCCTGGCCTCAAGCAATCCTCCTGCCTTGGCCTCCCAAAGTATTAGGATTACAGGTGTGCGCCACTGTGCCTGGCCCAAATATTGACTTAATAACAGCATTTTCTACTTATTTTCTTCATAATAAATGAAGAATCATTTAAAACCAAGCATCGCTTTTCTGAAATCACTTCACTAAGGTAAAAGAGTCAAGACAGAAATATTTAGTGAGAATAAAGTAATGAAGGAAAAGGTGACAAAGGCACAGAGTAGGGAAAGGAACACCTCTGAGGAACCAGGAAGAGACAGAAAACATGGAAAGTCTAAAAGGTATGCAGACGCAAGAGCAGCAATAAAGAGAGGAAACGGAAAATGAGTAGAGCAGGGAATTCTTTACAGAACTATAGCAACTAATTTCAAAGGCAGACTCAGATGCTAAATGTGACTTCGTTCACTTAGGCCATAGAGTTTTACAGTTAATAATGTTTTCTTCAACACTCTTAGTTCAGAGTGAGGAAACTGCGTCTGAGTTAAGTAAGTTTCCCTGTGGTTAACCCTGAAACATAGTTTTAATATGCTAATTGTGAACTTGAGGGAAATCTCAAGTGGGTCTCAGCCCCCAGGGCAGCTCCATGCAGTGATTCACCCAGTGAACTGCAGCGCCCACTGTCACCGGGGCCTCTGCCATGGTCATGGTCTTGGCCATGAGAAGGTGCTGGGTGGCAAGGGAGGAAAACTCCAGAAAATGGTTGCAGCAGAGTCACAGAAGCAGGGTTAACCTTTTATGTCTACATAGTCTTTCTCTTCTGTATTTTCTTTTAATTTTGGATTGACATGAGGGTACAAATGTTTAGGTTACATGGTTTACATTTCTGAGGTGAAGTTCCAGTAGTAGTTGAGCTCAGCACCCAGGGGGTGCACTGAACACCCTCTCATTGACACATTAGGGGAGGTCCTGCCAGTCACCTCCCCTCTTTATCTTCCCCCTCCTCCTCACCAGACTACCCTGCATTTTTCTTTCACGTGGATTTGATTTCATAGATTTGTTTCATAGTAGTATTGAGTACATTGGATTTCTTTTTCCATTCTTATGATACTGTACTAAGAAGAATGTATTTCAGCTCCATCTAGGTAAACACAAAAGATGTAAAGCCTCCATCTTTTCTTATGGCTGATTTACTATTCATATACCACAGTTTGTTAATCCATTCCTGGGTTGATGGATGGATTCCATATCCTGGCAATTGTGAATTGAGCTACAATAAACATTCTAGTGCAAAGGTCCTTGGGGTAAAATGATTATTTTTCTTTTTGTTAGATACCTAGTAATGGGATTGCAAGATCAAAAGGAAGGTCCGCTTTTAGTTCTTTGAGAATTCTTCATACTTCTTTCCATTCCATATAGATTGTATTAGTTTGCAATCTCACCAACAGTGCAAAAGTGTTCCCTTCTCTGCACATCCAAACCAGCATCTGGAGATTTGGGATTTTGTTATCAGGGCTAATCTCACTAAAGTCAGGTGATATTGTCAGTGGTGAGAGGTTCAGGTCCACTTTCAGTCTTCTACATGTGGCTAACCAGTTCTCTCAGCACCATTTATTAAATAGGGATTCTTTCCCCCAGTGCAGACATTTGTTTGAGTTATCAAAGATCAGATGGCTGTAGTGGCTGGCTTCATCTCTAGGTTCTTTATTATCTTACATCCAGTCCCATGCTGTTTTGATCACTGTAGACTTGTATATAACCTAAAGTCTGGTAACGTGAAGTCGCCAGGTTTGTTTTTATTTCTTAAAATTCTACTGGCTATTCAGGTTTTTTTCTGGTTCCATATGAAACAAAATACTATTTTTTCAAGACCTTCACAGTATGATGATGGTGATTTGATTGGGGATTGCATTAAATTTGTACATCACTTTGGGTAGTATGGACTTTTTAACAATGTTGATTCTTCTCAGCCATGAGCATATGTTCTTCAATTTGTTAATATCTTCTGCTATTTTTTCCCCTCAGGGTTTCACAGTTCTCTTTATAGAGATCCTTCACATCGTTTGTTAGATATAATCCCTGGCATTTCATTTTCTTTGCAGCTATTGTGCCTTCATTTTAAAATTTTTTTTTATTGAGACAGAGTCTCACTTTGTCACCCTTGGTAGAGTGCAATGGGGTCACAGCTCACAGCAACCTCAAACTCTTGGGCTCAATCAATTGTCTTGCCTCAGCCCCCCAAGTAGCTGAGAATATAGGCCCCTGCCATAACACCTGGCTATTTTTTTTCTGTTTAGCAGGCCTGGGCCAGGTTCAAACCCAACAGCCCCGGAGCATATGGCCAGCATCCTAACCGCTGAGCTACGGGCACCCCCACTATTGTGTCTTTAATTTAATTCTCAGTTTGACTGTTATTGGCATATAAGAAGGCTACTGATTTGTGGACATTGATGTTGTATCCCAGGATGTTACTATATTTCTTGATTACCTCTAAGTGTTTTGTAGTTGAATCCCTGGAGTTTTCCAGGTACAAGATCATGTCATCCACAAAGAGTGAGAGTTTGACCTCCTCTGTCCCCATTTGAATATACTTGATCTCCTTCTCTTGCCTGATTGCAATGGCCAGGACTTCCAACACTATGCATAGCAGTGGCAACAGCGAGCAACCTGGTCTGATCCTAGTTCTAAGTGGAAATGCTTTCTGTTTTAAATTCAATATGATACTGGCTGTGGGTTTATTGTAGATTGCCTCTATCAGTTTAAGAAATGCCCCACCTACGCCTGATAGGTGTCCTGAGCAACATGTTGCAAATTTCCTATTCAGGCACCATGGACTCCCATCAGAATTTGGTTTGGATGTCAAGATGATGACACTGCACAAACACAATGAGGGTATGGAATTATTTACAGAATACATCTATCTGGGGAAAGCAGGATGAGTCTTCTGGGCAAGTCTAAACAGGACTTGACAGAGCACAGAAACATTTTTATTGGGTTAGGGAGAATAAACTTTAAATGGCTGAAATGTAGGTATGTGAATTATGTCTCAATGAAGGCAAGATATTTTTAATTAACAAATAAATAAATAAATACACCTAAAATGTATGCTTAAAGGTATCTGACCACCTTCACATGATAGTGAAGTATTATTCAGTTTAGATTTTGAGGTTTAATTTTTCCTTGGTGTGTTTAACAATTCTGGAAGGGAAAATTTATTTGTTTTATATTGATTAATTGATTGATTGATTGAGATAGTGTCTCACTTTGTCACCCTCAGTAGAGTGCTGTGGCATCATAGCTCACAGCAACCTAAAACTCTTGGGCTCAAGCAATTCTTTTGCCTCAGCCTCCTGAATAGCTGGGACTACAGGTGCTTGCCTGGACATCCAGCTATTTTTAGAGAGGTTTTACTCTGGCTCAGGCTGGTCTCCAACCTGTGAGCTCAGGCAATCCATCTGCCTCGGCCTCCCAAAGTGCTAGGATTAAAGGCACGAGCCACTGCGCCTGGCCTGGAGGAGGCGATTTTGAGAAAGTTGTGATTGGGAAGGGCACTAGCAGAGCTTCTGGAATGTGAACATATGCTGTACCTTACATAGATTATGATCACAAGGATACTTGTTTTATGATAATTCATTAAGTTGTGTGTATACATGTTTTGTGTGATTTTCCCTATGAATACTTCACCATAAAATAAATCAGTGATTTTTTAAAAAAGAGATTTTGGTAAAGTTATCAAATTTTGGAGGTAAAGAAAGAATCGGGTGGATAACCCAGGGAGGGAGGGAATCAACTATAAAAAGAAAATGCTATAGCTGGGTGTGGTGGCTCATGCCTATAGTCCTAGCAGTCTGGGAGACCAAGGCAGGTGGATTGCATCAGCTCAGGAGTTCAAGACCAGCCTGAGCCAGAGTGACACCTCGTCTCTAAAATTAGCTGGGCATTATGGTGAGCGCCTGTAGTTCCAGCTACTCAGGAGGCTAAGACAAGTGAATCACTTGAGCCCAAGAGTTGGAGGTTGCTGTGAGCTGTAATGCCGTAGCACTCTACCAAGGGCAACAAAGTGAGACTCTGTCAAGGAAAGAAGGAAGGAAGCAAGCAAGGGAGGGAAAGAAAAGGTTACTATCAACCTCAGAATTTTCTTCAAAATCATATAACATGAGAAGCTGATGGGATTATGACTAGGAAATCTTCTGAAACAATCCATGTGCATTTTTTGTTACTATTATGGTGTATTTGAGAATTTTACAAGAGATAGTAGTGGCTTCCATTGAATAATCTCTTTGTGCTGAGCACTATTTAAGCACCTTGCCTCTGTTACCTCTTATAGTCCACAAACCACTTTTTGATGTAGCTGTAATCATCCCATTTACAAATGAGAAAGCAGGCACAGGGGGCCTGAGTCGATTACCTGTGTGGTAAGAGGCAGTGGCCAGTTTCAAGCCCCAGCGGAATGACTGCAGAGCCATACTCCAGAGCTACAGCTGAACCACTGCATTATCTGTAAGCTGAACAGTCACCTCAGTCATTTCAGGGAAAAATAACGTTTACATGAGTCTTCTTGGGAAAGATTACTAAAGAATGAACTTCAGTCAACCAAGAAACACATTAAGAATCTATGACAAAAAAAGACTAAAGTGCGCATTAGGTTCATTTGGTATGAATAAAACTAAAACAAATTTATGGCTTATGGTTGCAGAACTGAATGCAAGTGATACCAACTTCATAAAGGAAAAAATTTTATAATTCACTAATGTTATCAAAAGAAAAGGAAGGAGAAAGTAAGAGGTCCAAAGATATTTTAATTCTGACATATCAAGTAATAGACCTATAACAATATTTAAAGGTATAAAAGTGAATCTTAAGAAAAATTAACTGATTAGGTAAAATTAAGTGGTAGAAACAGAGAAGAAGAGAAAAAGAATTAAAAATAAACTACTTTCAACCCTGTTTACAATAAGGATTCAATAGAGAACATCTAAAGAAAAGGTTAATGCTAAAGTTAAAATGTAACTCTAAAACCGAGATCTGTCATCCTTCCAGATTATCAGAAGCTAGGCAAGACAAAATAAAACAACACAGATCACATAACTAAAGATTTTATAATGTAAAAGAAAAAAAGTAAAATAGAGAATATGATACATTACGGGGACCAAATATATTGGTGATATTTATAAGTGTAACTGTCTTTATCATACCTATTTAAGGACAGAAAGACTCAGAGTGGATGATAAACAAACCCCCAATATTTGTGATTTATAGGAGATACCACCTATGAAAGAGGCTCTCAGAAAAGATGAAAATGGGAAAGACAAAAGCACACCAGGCAAATGGGGAAAAACACAGGTGGGGGATAAAGAAGTCTCAAACTCTTGTTATCAGATAAAAATATTGAAATAAAAACCATTAACTGAGATAAATAAATGAATAAAGGAAGCAATTCACAATACCAATTGTGAAGTTAGGAAAACCTGCGCTCAAAAGAAAAGAACATCAACATTTACCAGTTAAAACCTATAGCATAAATAAAGAGAAACCAAAAGAAGAGTTCAATTCTCCCCTGCCTGTTGCAGATCAAATAAATAATGGGGTTAATAATAATATTAAATTATATAATTGACATATATATCAACTATGTACCCCTGTAAATAGAATACAAATTCATTAAAATCATTCTCACAGAACTACCAAAAATCTGGTCATACATTCATAAAAGAAAATCTCAATGAACTTTCAAGAGGATAAACAATACAAACAGTAATTTTTGATCATAATTAAATAAAAGTAGAGGCCAATAACCTAACTAGGATTCTATCATCAAGAGTTATAAAAAATTCTGTCTTAAAAATCTGTTTGTTCAAATCAGGCATGGTGGCTAACTACTGTAATCCCAGCACTCTGGGAGGCCGGGGCAGGCGGATAGCTTGAGCTCAGGAGTTGGAGACCAGTCTGAGCCAGAGTGAGACCCCACTACTAAAAATAGCCAGGCAATGTGGAGGGCACTGGTAGTCTCAGCTACTTGGGAGGCTGAGGCAAGAGGATCACTTGAGCTCAAGAGTTGGAAGTTCCTGTGAGCTATGATGCCATGACACTCTACCGAGGGCAACAAAGTGAGACTCTGTCTCGACAAAAATAGAAGAGAGAGAAAGAGAGAGAAAGAAAGAGATGGGCCAGCATAGTGGCTCACACCTGTAATCCTAGCACTTTGGGAGACTCAGGTGGTTGGATTGTTTCAGCTCATGAGTTCCAGAGCAGCCTGAGCAAGAGCAAGACCCTAGCTCTTAAAATAGAGGGCCATTGTAACAGGTGATTATGATTACTGATTCTTTGCTTTGGACTTTTTCACCTTTCTTCTTTAATCTTAGGTGTAAGACATGATGAAAGTTGTGAAAAGTGTATCCAAAAGGTAACCCAAACTAGACAAACTGTCAAAATTGTGTTATTGGTTTACTCTTATTATGAATGTATAGGAAAGCCTGAAGGTATTTGCATATATAATAACACCCAATATCAGATATGTGTGCCTAGGGGGCCAGCTGTTTGCTACAATCCTTCTGAATCCCCAAAGCAAACTGAATTTGCTATGTGGTGTACTGATACGCCTAGAAAGACAATAACTCGAGTTATAACAGAAGGAATACCTAAACAAGTAAAAATAAATCATTAATAAGAATTTTGTAATATATACAGACGTGTGTCTTTTTATATTTTCAATAATAATTAGAATTTTTCCATGTAGAAAACTATATATTTCTGAAGAATTATTTCTATGTATTTCATATTTTGTGTTGTCATGTTAACTTTAATTCTCTAATTGTTAATGGTACACAATGGATATTTGTATATTGAACTTTAATAAAAACAAAAACAAAAACAAAATTGTGCAGGCACAACAGACATTAATTACAAAAAAGCAAATATCATATATGTAGGAGATAATAAAATGTCTCTGTTTTTCAATTTATGGTGAGAAGTAGCAGGAGACCAAATTGAGAATTAATAAGTTGAAAGTTGGTTTTCATCAAAAAAAGAATATATTTAAATATAAAATAATAATTCTCACATTTCAGTTATTCATCACAAATATTTCAACCTGATGTAGAAGGGATGAATAAAGATAAGAAATTATCTTTTATTTTAATAAAATTGTACTAATTATAGTTTCCAAAGAATAATGAAAATAAAAAGAGAAAATTTTCGCTCTCAACCCTGCCATGTAAAGACCTCTGAGAGATGGTTCTCCTGTCCTTACCACCAACACAAGAAAAACCAAACAAATTACTTTTCTTGGACATATCAAGTCTCAAAAATGGCAAAAACAACCCAATATTCTAAAATCTGGAAAAACAGGGAAAAGAAGGAATTCATGTCCTAGAAAAAAAAAAAGAGAGATACATGAAGATCAAAGTAACCGAAAAGCTAAAAAATAATAAAACATGGTGTATCACAACCAATGAGAGACATTAAAAAAAATTGTTCTCAAAGGAAAATACACAGACCCAAATAATTATGCTACTAAAAATGCAGAGGGGACCACGAGTTGTTTACCAAAAGCTATTGTCCCTCTCTTTATAAGAGAAACAGACTGTATTTCCCACCCCGTCTTCTGCGCAGCTGTGGCACTGGGGCAGTTCTGGAATATAGTGGAAGAGCTGTGGGTGCTTCAGGCCTGGCACCTGCAGGCTCCCACGTTCCTCCAGGCCCTTCTGTGCACCTGACAGTGAGGCTGTGTGGCCGCACGTCTCAGTCTGTGTGTGTCGCTGTGAAGGGACGCCTGAGGCTGCACAATGTGTAATAAAGACGGGTTCATTTGGCTCGCTGTTCCTCGGGCTGTACAAGAAGCAAGGCATTGGCCTGGGCATCAGGTGCGAGTGTCACTCACGGGAGGCGATGGAAGTGACCTCGAGGTGAGAGACAAGAAAGTGGGGAGCGCCAGGCTCCTTTGGACAGTGGCTCTCCTGGGAACTAACAGAAAGGAAACTCCTTACCCTGAGAATGGCACCAAGTCATTCAGGAGGGACTCCCTGCCAGTAGGCTCCACCTCCAACACTGGGGATCAAATCTCAACACGCGAGCTGGTGGGAGAAGGAACACGCCATGTCCCACCGCGCCGAGTGGCAGGAGAAAGTCACACGGGTCTCTGACCCCAATCAGGACTCAGGTGGCTGACTTGAATTTATGTCCAAGTTTTCTAAAGAGCAGGATAATGTTTTTTATTATTCGAAGTAACTAAACTTCAGGGATTTGTTTTCACAATATAGCCTACTGTAAAAGAGTGACTTTGAAATAGGTATAAATATAATAAAATCTAAAAGAAAGGGGGACAAGGAAGCATTGCATGCTGGAAAGGTGGAGACCCAAGTTCACAGGGATAAAATATTTGGCAAAGCTGTCACCAATAGGAACTTGCAGGACCTACCAATAACAAGGGAAAAATTGGGAAAAAATGTTTATGCATGTTGCCAGCTCCATTCGGCAGATTTTAGTAAGTGGAAAAATATCACAAATAGGTTCTGAGCAGAACAACGGGGCTTTAAATGGCCTCAGCATGGAGAAGCTGAATTTCCAGCCGAAATATATGCTTCTTAAATGGAAATAAATGGTAACAGAAATAAATTTATTTCTACTGAATTGCCACCCAAATTTCAGGAATCTATTTGTTAGCAGCTTAGCCTACCTTAATTAATACAAGAAACAATGAAAATAAACAAATTACCTATTGAATTAAAGTAATAAGAGAAACAACAAACCCAAGGAAAGCAAATGGGATTTATCAATGAGTATAAATATACAAGCTAATACATTAGAAAAAGGAAAAACAAATAGAACTATGAAATAATTACAAAAGCTGGTTGAAGAACAAGAAAATATATAAATTAATAGCTAACCTAAGCCGATACAAACGGTAAAACTCAAATACACACACACACACAAAAACAAAATTAAAAAGAGAAACTAGAGAAAGAAGAAATGAAAAGAATTACAAGAGAATACTTGGCTCCTGAGTACATTTATTAATGTGACACCTTGGTGGAATGGGGAGGTGTATAAGAAAATACAGATTGCAAAATCACACCTCAGCAAATATGGAAAATCTAAAGAAAACAATGAGCCATAGAAGAAATAGAGAATCTCATTGCAAAAGCAGACACTCAAAGAAGCACCAAGCCCAGGCTGCTTCACGGCAGATTTCTATGGAGACTTTTTTGAGACAGGGAATTCCAATGTAATTTAAGCTATTTTAGAACACACAAAAAGAAGAAAGATGTTTCCAGATTCTCTATATGAAGGTAGCATAACATACATTCCAAACCCCCCCAAAACCATAACTATATCCAAATACAATTATAAATGTTAATGTAAAAATCCAAATTACACATTAGTAACAGAATGCAGCAACACATAAAAATGGGGGGGCCATTCCTAGAGTAAAAAGATGGTTCAAAATAATGGTACGCCTAGAAAATTATAAAAACAGAGCATATCAGAACCAGTGAGATACACTGAAAAAATAGTGCTCAAGGGACAATGTACAGACCCAAATAATTATGTTAACAAAAATGTGTAGTGTAGACCACTGGGTTTTAAAGGGTGCCTATTAAAATGGGGAAATTTGTGGATGTCCAGGAGTGAGTACTGTTATTTATATTGTCCTAGACCACTGGTAAATAGGTTAGAGAAAATATCTATATAAAGAAACCTTGGGCGGTGCCTGTGGCTCAGTGG
Source organism: Perodicticus potto (assembly GCA_963574655.1). Classification (NCBI taxonomy): domain Eukaryota; kingdom Metazoa; phylum Chordata; class Mammalia; order Primates; family Lorisidae; genus Perodicticus; species Perodicticus potto. The sequence continues at coordinate 25,145 of CAUYRH010073070.1, forward strand.
GTAGGGCGCTGGCCCCATGTACCGAGGGTGGCGTGTTCAAACCCAGCCCTGGCCAAACTGCAACAAAAAAATAGCTGAGCACTGTGCCGGGCGCCTGTAGTCCCAGCTACTTGGGAGGCTGAGGCAAGAGAATCGCCTAAGCCCAAGAGCTGGAGGTTGCTGTGAGCTGTGATGCCCCGGCACTCTACTGAGGGCAACAAAGTGTGACTCTGTCTCTAAAAAGGAAAAGGAAACCTTAAAATGCTATAGAAGGAAACAAAAAAAGACTTAACAAAGTGGAAAGACATCAGTGAGTGGAGAAAATTCAGTGTTATAAATATATCAACTTTTGCCAAACTAATTTGTAACTATAACATGATCTCAATTTTAAAAACCCAAACACTAAAGTTATATGTCACAACACAGATGAATCTTAGAAATAAAATGTTGAGTTCAATAAGCTTAAAAGAGTACCCGATTCCAGTTACTTAAAATTAGAAAACAGGCAAATCTAATTTACTGTGTCAGGCTAGCAAAGGGAAGGAAGCAGGAGGGAATTTTCAGGTTCTGGTAACGTTCTGATCCTTGATCTGGGTACTGCTTGCACGCATGAGTTTATTTTGTTTTCAGTATGTAAAAATAAGCAAAGAAGAATTGTCAGGGAAATTCTGGAAGCAAATACTAATGAAGAGAATGAGTGCTAGCAAACACCATAATATTGTGGCACGTGGGGTGGCGCCTGTGGCTCCAGGAGTAGGGTGCCGGGCCCGTATACCGGGGGTGGCAGGTTCAAGCTCGGCCCCAGCCAAAACTGCAAAAAAAGAAAAATAAATATTGTGGCACATGGACGTGAGTAGTCAGACTTGCCAGTAAGATAGAACAGAAAGACTGGAAGCAGAGCTGGGTAGAAGAAAACTTAGGGAAAAATCACTTTCAATAGTTGGGGAAGAGTATTTCTACTATGACTTGGAAAGCATAAAGGAAAAGATTCAACTATATAAGCGAGAGAATGAGAATGGAGGGAGGGAAGGAAGAAAGGAAGAGAAGCAAGGGGGTGTGTGCCAGGTTGGGTGGCACCTGTAGTCCCAGATATTCAGGACGCTGAGACGGGAGGATCACTCGAGCTCAGGAGTCTGAGGTTGCTGTGAGCTGTGGTTGTGCCACTGTCCAGCCTGGGTGACAGAGCAAGCCATCCTCTCTAGGAAAACACCGAAATAAATAAATAAATAGATAAATAAGCAAACAAACAAATAAATAAACAGGGAAAAACACAAGAAAAGGAAGGAAAAAAAACAAAGAAAAAGAAATCTAGACAAACCAGGAAAAATGGGTACACCTCATATCCTAGACATAGGTAAGTTATTTAACATAAACACACCTCCTAAACATTGATAAGAAAAGACTAAACAAAAATAGGCAAAGGGGAAGGACAGCTACTTCAAAGAAAGTATAATTCATATGACTCAAACGTATGAAAAGATGTGCAATCCAATTCACAATAAGCAATGCAGATTGATACTGTGACAGGCCAGCTGTTACCATCAGATTGGCTAAAAAGCAACAGTTCCACTTCACAGTGTGTTGAGGAGGCTGCTGGTAGAGTAAAGGACTGCAACTCCTTTGGAGGTCCTTTTAGCCACATCTATAAAAATTATTATTATTTTTATTTTTTTTATTATTTTTTGTGTATGGGCTTATTTTAACCACTTTATTTCTCCATGTGTAATGTTCTCTTACGGTTCTTTCCTTCTTTTGAATAAAGTTTTTGTTTTTGTTTTATTGTTTTTATTATTTAATCATAGCTGCATACATTAGTGCAATCAAGGGGTACAATGTGCTGGTTTCATATACAATCTGAACTATTTTCGTCAAACTGATTAACATAGCCTTCATGGCATTTTCTTAGTTATTGTGTGAAGACATTTGTATTCTGAATTTAGTAAGGTTGGCCGGTACCCTTCTAAGATGCACCGTAGGTGTGGCCCCACCAATTACCTCCATCCACCCCAACCTCACCCCTCCTCTATAAAAATTATTAACGCACATGTCCTTTAACTCAGTAATTCCACTCCTAGAAATTCACCCTACTTCAGGCACTTGTACAAATGAAAACTGTGTGAAGATGTTCACTGTAGCACTATGTGTGATGACAGAACATTAGAAGCAACCTAAATTTCCAGGAAGTTATTGAGGAGTGATGGTGCCACATACAGTGGGTACCGTGGAACAGCTAAAGAGAATGAGGCAACTTTAAATGCTCTGCTATAGAATGATCCCCAAGATGTAATGAGTGAAAACAGCAACGTACAGAATACATACTGTATAATAAATAGACGGATATTTGCACACATGTATCTCTAGATGTAGTGTGTACACCTGTCACTGGAGAAATACAAATTAAACTCTATAGCATGGAAATGAATGGCAGGGGAGTAGACAGAATATTGGGGAGAAATTTAACTTTCCAAATTATTCTATTGTATAGAACAATACTTTGCATGTCAATACTTTGCATGAAATATCTTATTTTATAACAGTGAAATTGCTTTCTCTTTCGTCTTGTGATTTTTTTTG
>CAUYRH010073071.1:0-16311 GCA_963574655.1 Perodicticus potto
GGCTGCGTAATATTCCATGGTATACATGTTCCACAATTTATTAATCCATTCGTGGATCAATGGGCACTTGGGCTTCTTCCACGACTTAGCGATTATGAATTGGGCTGCATGGAGAAGCTTTTTGTTGTCACAGCTGGGTCAAAGAAGCTACGAGCAGCTAGTGGGTAGAGACAGGAAAGGTGCAAACAGCCTGCCATGCCCAGAGGACAGCGTCACAGTTGACAGTTACCCAGGCTCATGCATGAATATAGCTGAGTTGAGAAGTTTTGCTGTGGATGCATTCACAGACCAGATACCCACTCTCTGAGCAAAAGTGAACTATTATGTTGAAATACTCTGGATATGTAGGGAAAGAACATGGAATGAAAGGGTCATAAAGTACCAAATCTAGGGATGCTGATATCAGACTCATCTCAGGCGTGTCCGGAGCTTCTTCTCGGCTACACTTGTTTCTCTCCCTGACACTTGGCTGCTTTGCTCAGCCTTAGCTGATGCTTAAAGGTCACACCTTAGTCAAGCCCGTGTAATTCCACAGCAGATGCTTACCAGTTCCATTTACTGTGTCTCTAGATCATTTCCCCTTATTCTCTGAATAAATTCCCAAGCCCCAGGCAGAGTTTCCATTCTCAGAAGACGCTGACAGTGGCACAGGTGTGCATGCTGGACAGCCAGTGGTCTCTCACGGAGCAGGGACCAGTGTGAGACAGGACCTGCTTCCTGTCCTGTCCTCTGCTTGCCCCTCTCTCTTGCTACATCAGAGTTTGCCTTCCAGTAGAGGACTGGGAACAAAGATTGTCTAGCTGTCTCTGTTTTCTATGTCTCTTAGTCTCCTGGGCTAAGAGAAAGAATAGTCTTAAAATTTACCAAAGAACTCACAGGGTAGACTATATTGTGCATTTCAATGTCACAATTTATTGGCAATTACTAAATACATGAAGACTGATGCTTCACATTTTAACGGCCACGTGAAATGACAAAAATGGAAAAGTAATCATTTCAGATGCTAGGAAGCCCTATGAACATACAGAAATGCTGTATTAGAATTCTGGAAAGCAGTGCTTTAAAGAAAAAATTGTAGAGTTATCTATCCTAATGACCAGCTGGAGCCAACTAAGAATCGTATTTAAACATACAGACTGACAAAAATTCTCACATATAACTTCTTAAATATATTTGTGTAACTTCCCCCTAAAAGAATATTCTGTTAATGCCACTAAGTAAGCAAGAACAAGGTTATATGAAAGAATATTACAGTTCTATCATATGTCCTAGTTGCAATAATTTTTACTAAAAATACAGAAAACTGATTTTCCATCAGACATTTTCAATGCTCATTGCCATGTAAATGAAGATACCCGAGGATCTCCCAGTAGCTGCTGGTGAATCATCCGTTTGACTGTCGTCTTTGGTGTTCTTTCCATTTTGTGTTTCTCCTTTTCCTCTCTGCACTAAGGCAGTTATTGATTAACTTGCAAACATGGCTGTGTTATCCAACTGTACCTGAAAGAAAATTCAATCAAACCAATTTATCCCTAATGTGGAATGTTGAGATTATTGAAATATGATATATTTTCCAGCCAAAGCATTAATCTACGTGAACTTTTCCCTACATGCTGATGAAGACTGTGTGGGCTTTTGCACTGTAAGAGCAAGATTGCCTGTTGCATTAAATGTCACATATAAATATTCATATAATAAATGCTGAGTATTTATTAAGTCCTCTGAAGGGTCAACTGTTTGCCTGAGAAATCAGTATCTTTCTTATTATGGGGCATCTAACTTAAGGGAACACAGCCACTGATCAAATGATAGGTGATGGTTCATCCGAGAGGAGTCTGAATACGAAGAAAAAGTTTTTCCTTTCTATTAACTTTGGTCAACTATTCACACAGAATTAAAAGTAAAAGTGCATGACAGTCCTAATTTTATTATTGAACTTCATATGAAATTGTGTTATTAACACAAACAATTATATATGAATTCTTTTGCTATCTTTTATTGGCAAAAGTGTTGGATCGCAGAAATGCTTTCTCTAACTCTGGTTGGAGCACTGAAACCTCCTAACATTACTTGTTATTTGCCTTTTAGCATTCTCTGCCAGTTTAAGTGGAGAGAGCAGTACGAGTCTTAACTGGAGGTAGGAAAACCCTTCTCCTTGTGTTTGATTATGATGTTGAATCTTCTAACAATATTGACCCAGATCTTTAGAGTTCATATGTAATTAACTCATTCAGACTTTCATATATTGAACTGCAAAAAAATTAGCAGAGGTAATAATAATAATGGTGTTTTAAGGTTTAAAATATTAATGAGGTTACTGTGTTATTGCCATTTCTTACAAATTCAGACTATAAAATAGGATAGAAATAAAATATTACTAGTAGGAATTTTTCTTAATGAAATATTGAAGTTGGTGATAACTTGGGAGATTCTATTTACTGTGTTATAGTCTCATAGACCAGCTCTATAAGCATAGTCCTAGAAACAAATGATGATAATATATTTTGTTATTTTTCCATATAAATTGTTCCTCGTCACTGTAGCTTCTGAACTGCTATAATAATGATTCTAAATACTACTAATTTTCTTCATGGTCTAAAACTGATGAGCTAGAATATTTTTATGTAGTTCTTTCTTCTTAGAATCAGGTTTAGCTAGATATTAATTGTAACATGGAATTTATTTTTTTCTTTCAATTTTCAGTTATTAATAATGATGCCTTAAAAATGTTTAGGAAATACAAAAAAATTTTCAGAAGACATAGATACTTCATCTGTATTAATAATCACCTCAAAAATTGATACTTAGAATCTATTTATTCACCTGAATTCTCAGGCCCTGGAGAGAGAATGGGCAAAAGTAGCACAAGCCTTCTATCTCCATTACTCTTGCGGTGGCACCAGGCTCTCGTGCTTATCTGCAGTAGAATGCTTTTTGTGTTAACATTACCTACAAGGTCTCCTACAAATGCAGTAGACTCTCCATGGTTCACCTACTCTCTGCATCAACCATCTCCTCAAGTTGGCCTAATTTTCACAGACCAGACACATGCGTATCAGGACAGTAGGCCTCCTGCCTGTGTTGAGCATCTCCATGTATTGACCAGTTTGTTGCAGTCTCTTGGGTGGTCAACTTACAGAGCTTCCATGGTCTGTGCCTGTGCTCCAGACTGAGCAAATTGTTTCAGCATCTGGCTCTGTCATTTTTGACTCTGTCTTTTTATCCCAGATACCATTAGCAATGAGGTCAGAAGTGGTTTCATGCTCTTGGTAACATTTGCATTGCAGCCTTAGGGCTGGGTGCTAGAGGCCTGTTGATAGGGTTTGTCACTGCTGCAGAGCACTCCTGTTTATCAGCATCACAAACACATGGGTGCAGTTGTAGATCTTGCTTTCAGAAGGACATTCTTTAAGATAATAGACTCAAGGGGCATAAAAGATACATATAAGACAGGAAACATTAGATAGATAAGATAAAGACTGATAAGATAAAAGGAATTAGACTGTGATGAGAAGGCTGCGAGTTTATCATTGAAATGAGTTTTACAAGGCAAATGTCCTTTCTTCATGGTGTATTTTGGCTAATGTTTCATCCATGCCATGTACATTGGTTTCTACCCAATCCCTCCTTGAACCTTGCTCCATTTAGGTTGTTAATGGGTTTCTCAAAGAAAATTTAATATTTTTTAAATCCCAAAATATAACTACTTGAAAGCATTTCTTAATATTCTTTAAATCAGTTGAACTATAACATATTCTGGGGACATCTGTCCATTAATTCAGATTTCAGGTAAGTTTTTAAAATGTGATCATTTTATATACATAAATCTAGGTGTATACATTCAACTGAAATGACATTAGTTCATCCAACTCATCTTCTCTGAAGAGATTGAAGGATAACTTTAGGATAAAGCTTTTTGTTTTTGGACTTTTTTTGTAGAGACAGAGTCTTACTTTGTCACCTTCGGTAGAGTGCTGTGGTGTCACAGCCCACAGCAACCTCCAACTCCTGGGCTTAGGTGATTCTCTCACCTTAGCCTCCTGAGTAGCTGGGACTACAGGCACCTGCCACAACGCCCGGCTATTTTTTTGTTGCAGTTTGGCAGGGGCTGGGTTTGAACCTGCCACCCTGGTACGTGGGGCTGATGCCCTACTCACTGAGCCACAGGTACCGCCCTAGGACAAAACTTTTAAAATGAGTTAAACAGCAGAGGCTCCAGAAAGTGCAAACAATAGTGATCTTTTCTTTCCTAAAGAAATTGAGATTTGGTATGTATAATTTATACCGATGATTTACCAACTGTAACCTGTGAAGTTTAACATCTGCTCTTAAGTCTTTCAACAATAATTTTAATAAAAATATGTAAGGTTTTAATAAAGTGGTCACTAGACTCTGGCTCTTCGAGGTAGTGAACACACTGTTTAATGATTCAGTATTTCAAAGAAAAAGTACTTTGGCCTGCATATTTAGTCATGGCAATTTGAAAATAGTTTTTTTTTTTTGAAGCTTACGCAACTTTATGTTTGGTATAGGAAGCTCTTTGAACTAAATTATGTTACTAAAATAACAAATCCATTTGGTATCCTACATCTCTCAGGGGACACTGGTCATTGCAATCCACAAATAGGCTTACCCTTGCATTCACTGTAGCCTAGTTTGCAAGTCGGTACATACTAAAAAGTCACAGCTAATCAGTGTGCTTCTGTCTCTGTGTGTGTTTTCTTAAGTCACACTGACGTCAGATGTCAACTGAGAAAGTTAGTATAAGGTGCTGCGGAGTGAAGGTGGCGATTGAGGCCTGATCAAAAAGCCCAAATGTCCATAAAGCAAATTGCATTTAGCAACAACCGAAGGATATCACTAAGAGGCTCCATGGAATGTAACTGAGGACAACGCACACAGAAAGAGGAATAGATAGAATATTAGACTGACGTTTAATCTATTATCACTAACTATGTAAGCTTGAATGACTTAAGTTATTTTTTATAGACATTTTTCTAGGATGATTTTACATATGTATGCTGATTTATATATGCATCTTTAATGTTAAAAAAACAGATTCCAATTAAAACTAACTTTGCTGTAAAATCAAGTTTCTCAAAAGATCTATGTTATCATCTTAATTGTGCATGCTGCTGTCTCTATAGGCATGGTCAGCCAGCATTTCACTACGGATCACTTGTATGAAGTTGATTGCACCAAATAAAGAAACGTATTCTTGATAATAACTAAAAAATACTTAAGAGCAATTAATATTCCAAAATTAATTAGAATGTATTTCACAGCTCGAGAATCTCTCAAATAAAGTCCTCATAAAGGAAAGGCACAATGAGACATTCTGGTGACAAGATAATCAGTGCGTGCTGTATCTGCTTCGTGTTCTGTAGCAGGGTAATGTTTTAATACCCAGGGAAATGTATTTCTTGGAGAAGCCTTATTGAAACTCGAAGGAGAGGCGTAGCTTTGTCAGGTATGAGAAGAATTAACCACGTTGGTGTGAGTCAGAGTCTTTTGGAAGAAAGTTTATTTTAGACTCTGAAATTATGGGATGATTTAGACATACGCCTGAAGGGTAAAAACTGCTTTTTCAGAAGGTGTCATGTGGAAAACTGTTTTTTCAGACTGTATGTAGAAAGTCTCCATATATGGGTGCTGCTTCCCGCATGCCCTTGCTGTTCCCTTCACAAAAACAGAGCCTGACCCCTGTGAATGACAAGCAAAATGGTGTGGAGTGACTTCCAAGGCTTTCTGAGTCCAAGCCTTTGGATGATTGGCAGTTCCTTATTCTTGAAAAGCTGCTTCTTAGAATCCAACTTTCTTACTAGTAGGAAGTCCAAGCAACCCAATGGATAGGTCCTGGTGGAATTCTCAGCCAGCAGCTGGCACCGACTTTCAGCCACTCAAGAGGCGAATTTGGTGCTTCCCGCCATCTCAAGTCTCTGGTGAACACCACTCAAGGGGAAGTAATGCCTAGCCAATCTGTAGCATAAGAGATAAAATACACTGTTGTCCTTTAAAGCTACTGCGCCTGGGGGATGTTTGTCACATGACCATAGATAACAAAAACAACATTTTGAATTATAAACAATGTCTATGTTAGGCATTGCCTAAGATTATTGTGAATTATAAACAATTTGAATTATAAGACAAATTTTGAATTATAAACAATGCCTATGTTAGGTCATGCCTCAGATTATTGCCTTGTTGATTTTTTTTCATTGTTAGTTTACTATAAACTGTGTTGGGTAAATTTCAAAACTTATAAAACTTGCAAAACTTATTTTGAGGAAGAAAAAAATCAGTTAAGTAGTGATTTTCTAGAATTAAGCATCGAACTCATCAAGGCACAGGCAATTTTGAGGAGTGTATACTCTGAGAAATCCTAGGAAAGGTACAATGAGAAGTTTTTAATTACGGTCTGGGTGATCATTTGATTGAGAAATACTTATTCTGGGATATTTTTGGATATTTAAATTTGGGGAAGGAGAAATACAGAATTGTGAAGATAATTCTGGGAGGGTCAGAAAAGAAGCAAGCACTTCATGGGTAAGGAGACCTCCCTTGAATTCTGGTAAATATGCTGCTAGATGAGCTGCACCTGTTGGACGGACATGAGAGTCACTTGATGAGCTGCACCTGTTGGACGGACATGAGAGTCACTTGTCTTGAAGGGAAATCTGCAATGCGCACTATGACGACTGGAGGTTCTTAAAGTGGCTTTGATAATCCTGTGCTCAAGGGCACTTTACTTAAGAAAGTTCTACACTGTTCAGGAGGGGTACACCCCTTACTCTCTGCCCCTGTAAGAATGGCACCTGCAAATACTACCCACAAAGACATGGTAAAGGGGCTTGTACATCAAGTTCAAGAAAAAAGTGTCTTCCATCTTTTGTTCAGAAGGTGACATGCTGAAAATTTTTGAAGAAATTCATGATTTTTTCTTCTAAAATTGTTGATTCATGAGAGGGGACACAAAGAAAGGAGCTTCAAGGGGGATGGGAGGAGAGTCTGGCCTGCTGAAGGAGGAAGTCTGGAGGGCCAGATGGACCAATCACCACTCAACAAGGGAAAGAATGTAACCAATGACCAGTGGAAAGAGACAACAACTGATGACCAATAGAAAATGGCGTTACTGCCTGGAGGCCCAGAGAGCCAATGAAAGACTTGCAACCAATTTCAAACAGAGCGAAAGAGGGCGTGTCTACCTCTGCAGACCCTGAGGGCTCCCCTTTCTCTCTCTTCTCCTTCCTAAGTGGTACCTTTTCCATCTCTCTCTGCAAGTGCTCATAGTTTTCTCCTTGTTCCACTGAAAATTGGGCAGGTCACTCTTGTTTTCTGTTCATGCTGCCTGTGCTGCTACAGCTTTATTTTCTTTTTCCACTCACTTTTGCTTTTGATTACTGCCATGCCTTGGTTGGACTTTCTAGCTCAGCTGAGTAATTAAACCAGGTCAATGGTGTTCAGGGAATTCACTCTTATATATACACAGTGAGTGTAGGTTTCAACATATTTTGTATTGGATAAAGAGTTCTCAGTGGTTCAGCCTTTACACAGTTTGATTTATCTGCATCTTTATAGGGTATAAATGTATTTTGCCTGGATGAAAGTAACAGCCAAAATAAAATACAAATTACTTTATAGATCAGTGCTTTTAGTAGTATAGTTTATTTACTGAGGCACATAATATATTCTCTTTCAATGGAATTTCATCAACGTTACTATAGTTGTATAAATTTGGGAGCATGAAATACATATATGCTAATCACACTATATTTAATAAAATTTCTGAGTTTTGGAATTTTTTTCAGGAAACATGGCACATTTTTCTTCAAAATGTCTTAACATAGTAATAGTAAATACTTTGAAAAGTATAATAGTTGCTGTCATTACCTTTGATTCATAATTACCAATAACATCTCTTCACCCAAGTAAAATCATTCTAGCTGTCATCTCCACAATCCCTCTGTTTCCACTGGAAGGAAGGCATGTTCTACAAGGAAATTATTAGCTTAATTTATTGCAGGCTTTGGTGTTCAAGTTCCTGCTTATATTTGCTCAGTGTCTATGGTAAAATGGAAGAAATGACCATAAAATATGTAAGATGAACATGGTCCTCAGGAAACCCCATCATGAACTCAAGGGCCACCAAGCTTAGAATGGGTCACTTTCTATTCGTGAGTCCTGTCATTTTGCAGAAGTTTAATTTAAATAAAGTAGGCATTATGAAAATACTTAGCTCCAAATAGAATGCTTTCTTTATTACAATATGAGCCAGAAGAAATTTTTAAAGATTTTTTTATATGACTTTTAAAGATAAGTATTTTGTCTGGAACAAAAATATTTGTTGAATAAATACACAAATAAAACATTCATTTCAGAAATGAACCGCCGGTTTTTATTTACATGTTTGAACTAATATAGTGAGGTGTATCTGATACTAGGGGGAAGAAAGAGAGGACTGATGGCTCATGAAAGCCTTGCCCCATTCGGAAGTACAATTATTGCCATCTAGGAAGTGAATAAACTATTTTGAATTAAACAAAAAAAGAGTAAAAGGAAGTAGAGAGAGTTGCTACCCCTTAGAAAGGTAGAAAGGGTGACTATTTCCTGGTACTTTCTGACTTGAAGACCTTTCCCACACTTGAAACTCTGGGGACATTAACAAAAATCAACTACTCATTATTAAATTTACATAACTTTAGAGGGAAGTGTAGGGCGCCCTAAGGTCTTCCCAGGTGTGGCCTAATTCTGGGCGAGTCTTCTGTGCTACTCCCAAGGTGTTTGAAATGATGTTTTCTAAAGGCAGTGCTCCTTAATTTTCCCACTTCATGAAACAAAGTATGAAATCCAGTAGTCATACACATTCTGACCAATTCAGACATGTGTTTAAACACCAGAAGGAATGCTACTAAATGAAATTTCATGAAAATGACCAAAATATACATACAGAATGATTGAGTACTCAGAGTTTGGTATAGAATTTGGAGATGAAAAGGTGAAAATTTGAAAATCAACCTGATAACTCTATCTGGATAATTTGGGACCAATTACCTTAGTAGCAGCAATGTAGAAAATGTCAAGATTGACGTAATAACCATGGGAGAATATTAATGGACCACACTTGTACTTTTCTTATGTAAACATAAAAAAAAAAAAAAAAAAACTTAAGAATCTCCCTAAGTGGCTAACTGACTGGACCTCCTCTTGGCCAAGAGGACCCTAAAACTAAGTCTCTAGCCATAAGAAAGATCAGACAAGCTTCTTCATGACCCTTCACCCTTCTTAGAGATATCCTTTGTGACTCACCAACAGGCCTGCAGCATTGCAAGACCTAGACTCAATATGCATAACAAACCACTTGGGTCTGTCAGGTACTTTGCCTCTATTAACAGACCCATTATCTTAAGTTTTCCTTTTCACTGACTTCTGGTCTTTTAGACAAAGCCCAACTCTTTCAGCCAATTGTCAGCTGAAAAATCTTTAAACCCACCTATCATTTTTAAGCCTTCACCACTTCCAGAGGTCTCAGCCTTTGGGGCCTAACCAATGTATGTTTTCCATCTATTGATTTATGACCTCACCTGCAAGCCCTATTTTCCTAAAATGCATAAAACCAAACTCACCCCACCACTGTGAGTCCACTTGCTCAAGGTTTCTTGGGTGTGGCTCCAGGTCATGGTCCTCAAATTTGCTTCAGAATAAACTTCCTTAAATTATTTTACTGAGGCTGGGCCTAGTGGCTCATGCCTGTAATCCTAGCAGTTGGGAGGCTGAGGTGGGTGGATTTGCCCTGAGCCTACAGGTTCAGGATTGGCCTAAGCAAGAGTGAGACCCTGTCTCAAAAAAATAGCTGGGTGGCAGGTGCCTGTAGTCCCAGCTGCTTGAGAGGCTGAGGCAAGAGGATCGCTTAAACTCAAGACTTTGAAGTTACCATGATCTATGATGCTACAGCACTCTACAGAGGGTGACAGCTTGAGACTCTCTCTCTCTCTCTCTCTCTCTCTATATATATATATATATAGAAATGTTGACAGAATATATATACAGTATATATATTCTGTCAACATTTCTTGAAGTCTGGAATTCTTCAAGTTCTGGTCTTTCCATCTCCATGACTATAGCTGTGCATTTTACTGGACAACAAATATATGTCCTAGAATGTGTGCAAAGTGTGGAGGACATGTATAGTTATAATCCTAGCTCTTGACTTAAATGTGTCTCCAGCCTGAACAGAAGGAAAGAAAGCAAAGTGTTGAACTTCTACAATCCCCTCTGTATCTTGGTTGGAGCAGGATAACTTACTACTCTTTGATGGTTTAAAATTATTCTGCCTTTGCTCTCAACTTCAAAATTTACTTGGCATATATTCCATTTTTAAGTTTTTTCTTAACTGCACTTAGGGCTTATACTCATTGACAATATGGCTGTCAGTGTTAACAGTTGACAGCTTAATGTCTTAGCCTTCCAGTGGAATTATACTTAAACAAAAGATTACTGTGGACATCTTTCTAAAAACTGGAGCAAATCCCTACCATTTCAATTATGGGTTTCGTCTTTATCAGAACAATAGGAAGGGATATGAACTTTTTTAGAAAAGAAGAATTTTTCCATTCACTACTTCCTGTATCCTATGAAAATGCTGATCTTTATCACAACTTAGTATCCACCCCAAAACATTTTCTTACACAACACCTGAATAATCCAAACCCTTTCTCGTAAGTTCCACCATGTTAAAATTCATGCTGAATTCCGCCTTGCCATCCCTTTGCAATAGAAGAATAATTTTTACAATAAATCATTCTTAAAGTTTAAAATTCTCAAACTCTAAGTTTTTAATGAAGGCTATAATTTCATCTTCTAAATGACGCCTTCCCAAGATTTCTTTCCCAAATTTTTATTCTGCCTGTTACCCATTACATTAGCATTTTATCCCAGCTTCAAAACATGTAAAAATTTAATAATATTATGCTCTGTATAATGTTGTTATTTTTTGGTCCAAAAGTCTGATTCCCATGCGTAGGCATGAAAATATAAAACAAGATGCAGAGGAAAACATTATGTAAAATATCAACCGGACACTTGGCATAAGAATTAGTTTTCTATGTTTCAGGTATATTATAAGTATTTTAAATTTTAACCACATAACAACTACAGAATTATCTGTACTCTACAAATAGGAAAATTGAAGTTCACAGAATTTAAGCAAAATTTTTAAGGAATCTCAGTAAGTGATAGACTAGAGATTCAAATCTAAATCTTTCCTACTTTATGGCAAAAATTAAGATTTTTTAAGAGCACTAATAATTTATAATTTGCTCCAATGATACTCATCTGAAGTGAAAATAGAGGCGCTATGGTCAAAAGAGCTAGACAGAATACACCTCTGTTAATCACACTTTCAATAATCAATGAATTATTCTTTCATCATGTATAATACATATGTCATACACAAATATAATTTACTAATTAGCATTTTTAAGGTAACAAAAAGACTCAGGTTTTTATATTAAAACTCACACAAATCAAACATCTTACTCCGTATCAAACATTATTCTTAATTTCAAAAAGGTAATTACGGAACAGGTGTGGGCCTCCCAGCATAGCTCTGTTCTCCTCCCCACGTGGGCCCTGTGTACTCTGGCCCAGGTTATTGGCAAAGTCTTTAAGCGATATGTGTGCTTACGTCTCTGACTCAGAAAAGACACATCTGGATAGTGAAACACCTCTATTTTATACTCAGAATAATGTACCTGACCTTCTCCAGACTGCCATCTCCATCAATCCATGCATTGCAGGCTTTCGGACAGAATTGGCATTTGTGATTAACAGCATTCTATAAATGAAGAATCTTGTATTAGCAAGTAGTTTGTTGTGTATTTCCCAGTTCAGTAATTAACAAGTTTATGAGGAAATTGAACTGACTCACCCTTATTTTCTCTTTTCCTGGGACATGATCTCACTGGAAAGGGAGGTGGTGAACTTCTGTGCTGCTCACCACTCCTAACTCAAAAGCTAAAATAAAAATATGATTTTTTTTGATAATGTATTCAGGATTCCTTCCTTCCTTTTCTTTCTCTCTCTCTTTTTTATTTGTTCAGGTTCATTGAAGGTACAAAGTATTAGGTTCCACTGTTTGCATTTGTTAAGTAAAGTCCTTCTTATAATTGTGTCCTGCCCCCAACAGGAGTCCTGCACACTGTAACCCCATCCTCCCCCTTCCCTCCCTCCTCCACCCTCTTCATGGGCCCTTGTTCCCCTGCCCCCCACCATGAGTTGATTGGAGTATTTCTCTTACATAGATTTGTATATGTAGTAGACCAACTACTGGCTGCATATTAGAATTGAGTACATTTGATTCTTGCTTCTCTAGTCTGGTGATACTTTACCAAGAAGAATGTGATCCAACTCTATCAGGTTATGTAAAGCCATGAATCAACCTCATTTAGCTAATCAAATTTTTAAGTTTGCTTTTACTCTACCTTACCCTGTTTGTCATTCTCTTATCAGATTGTCTTCTGAATATAAATGTTTTGCCAAATGAAAGTAAGTCCTTTCAAATAATTTTTATATGTTTGTATGAATTGCAGAGGAATATGGATGAAATCGTTAGTTATTATGAACTAGTACAACTTGTCAAAATATCTTCACACTTTGTTTTATAACTTACAGAAATTTTCCATAATACAACATCAGCCTATATTTTGAAGGATATTCTTCTCTTTTTCCCTTCTCACAATTAGAATATGGATTACTTCCAGTCTGTCAGCATACCTACTGTGCCTTAAAAACTCCTGCATGTGTGATAGCTCTGTAATAATTTTCAGTCTCACTGAAAATTAGTCCAACCCATGTATTGAAGGAAGATGTACTCTTGCCATTTCCTTAACTACCTTGGGCAGCTACTTCCTTTTTTCCCCTCATTTTGTTTTCATTGATTTATTTTATATGACAATAATTATGCCAGATATCAGAAATGCATAAAGAACGATCTCCTCATTTTTGCTTTTTATTTTATTTATTTTTGAGATGGAGTCTCAGTGGCCCTGGGATAGAGTACAGTGGCATTGTAGCTTGCAGCGACCTGGAACTCTTGAGCTCAAGAGATCCTCTTGTCTCAGCCTCTCAAGTAGCTGGGACTACAGATGCTGACACAATGCCAAGCTAGTTTTTTCTTCTTTCTTCTTCTTTTTGTCTGTTTCTAGGAGAAACAAGGTCTCATTTTGCTCAAGCTGGTCTCAAACATCTGAACTCAGGCAATCCACCTGCCTTGGCCTCCCAGAGTGTTAATTGCCTTGTTAAATCCAATAACCATTGATTCTTTTTCTTATTTTTAAGATGACAATTATTCCTCAAATTCATTAATAGGTCATCTAAGGTCATCTATATAGATAACAGTTACATTTTGTGTTGTCACTGTTACTGTTTTTTATACTAAATATTTTTTACTTCTTACTCTACTATAATTTTTTCTATTTTAAACTCAAGCATTATATATATAAAATATATCAGCGTATCATAACATACCCATGTATATGTAACATATGTGTACATAGCATGTGTGTGTGTGTACGCATAGGGTGATTATAGAATCCTCACCTTCTGGCATCATTTACTTGCTAGTTGGCTGACTCTTTTTAATTAAATCTGTGTTTTCCAATTTGCTAAAAATGAGCCTTAAGTGAGTTCTTAAGCACAGTGTTTGTTCAGATAATCAGGTTCATCCACCCACAAAATCTTTTCAAGGTATCATTCCATTGTCATCTATACACTTGTCTTATGTCACAGTATCCTTCGTTCTTACCTGTGCTTTGGTCTTTGATAGAACTTTTTTTTTTTTTAAATCCTATTGCAAATTTGTTAATTGCAAATGATAGTCTAGGAATATTAATATGTACATAATAATAAGTGAAATTATAATGAAGTACTTTGGAAAAAAATCACAAAATTAAAATTTTTAAATCTGAGTCATTAAGTACATTGACTCCAGACTAAAAAAAATCCCTGCTTTGAATTCTGGCTCTGCCATTTTTTTTTTTTTAAATTAAATCTTAGCTGTGTACATTAATGCAATCATGGGGTACAATGTGCTGGTTTTACATACCATTTGAAATATTTTCATCAAACTGGTTAACATAGCCTTCACTGCATTTTCTTAGTTATTGTGTTCAGACATTTATACTCTACACTTAGGAAATTTAACATGTACCCTTGTAAAATGCACTGTAGGTGTGGCCCCACCAATTACCCTCCCTCCACCCATTCTCTCCCCTCCCCTTCCCCTCCCTCTCTTTTTTGATAGAACTTTAAGTAGTTATTTTCCATTTTAAAATTAGTCTTTTGCAATAATCTGATAAACAATGTTTACTGTGATGATTTATTTTATTTTCTATAGTAACTATGGGAAAAAAAGGACTCAAACATGCCTGTCTTAAGTTTTCATTAGCTACAAAACAATACCTCAGCATATTAGCATATGAAGAAGTCTGTGAACCCCTTTCTCCCCCCAAACAAATTAATGCTGACATTGGAATGTACTTGGTCTCCTCGTTGGACACAATGGGCATGTTTGTGAAAATTGTGGTGATTTATTGCTAAGATGACAAAAGAGAAAGGTAGAGATGAGGCAGAAAAAAATAAAGCAAACATTTTATAATTTATCAAATTTGAGTATGACCTTAACTTTCTATAATTAGGGAAAAAATCATGGCATACAGAGGGGAGGATTGACGTGCTCTGAGGTAAAGTGTGAGCTTACTTGGTCAAAAATATATCAGAACTCTTCAGTTTATAGAAACATGCTCTGCACATCTAACAATGAAATAATTTTAACTACCTAAAATTGCAAATTATCTGGTCCATTAAAATTATAGTGAATTGAACGGTATCAGTTATATTTACACAATGATATATCCCTATATACTATATATAATTTTAATAAAAAAATGCATTCTAAGTTTTATTTAATTAAAACAGTTACTTTGCAGTGATTATTTATTTTTAATAAGAAATACACATATGTAGTTGAAACAATTGGTAAAAGTAATGCCTTTTTTGTTCATTTGAAAATGTGAGAAACTTATGTGTGCTAATTCAAAACAACTTCACTTGTTTAGTAAAGAATAAAAAATTTTAGTTTTTCATTAAACTACTCAGTGATTTTAATTTAAATATCTAATGCTTAACTTTAAAAAATCAACAAATTATTTGATTGTAAGCAAAGTTTCAAAAGTTGAGGAACTTTTTATAATTTAGTAAGAAATAAAAATATACCTAAGTCTTCTCGTAGCTCATTTTTGCTCATGTGTTAGGAGGCAGATTGGTCATTCTATTGTGGTTGTACTCCAATCTTATGGGAAGCTCAATTTTCTATGAGTTGTACTGATTGTACCTGAACCATAAGTGTCATTAATCTGGATAGTTATACAACCTTCACCTCACTGCTGACTTGCTCAATGAGCCTAAGCACTAATCCCACTCACTTCGTTGTAATCAGCTATTGCATTGTCTTTTTACAATGTTCCCTGTGCATACAGCAAAAAACACATTAGGATAATGTAATGGTGGTTAGGAAACAACAGCAACAACTGTAAAACTTTACGGTTTTATTTCAAATATCTTTAAAGCAGCTAGACCTTCAGATCTCAGTGACATCTTCTGTCTCCAGTTGATTGCTACAGGATAATAGACTGTGGCAAACTTACTCCTAAAACAGGAAATATAATGAGAGCAAGGAAATCGGAATGACAAAGCCAGTCTCATCCTCAGGCTCGTGGCTGTATGAGGCTCTTGTGATTAACCAAGCAGATTTGAATTATGAGTTACAAAGTTATCGCTTGTGGTTGACTAATGCATCTGCTTTGTCTTTAACCCTTCTTTCTCCCTCATCCATCATTCTCCATTACGGGAAAAGAAAAATCAGTGAAGAAATTCAAAGTGGTATTTAAAATAACTCATTATTTTTCTTTAAGTGGAGATTTTTCTAACCCAAATGCTTAAAAATAAGACTGTACCTTCTCCATTAGTTTACTTATTTATTTACTTATTGTAAAGCTAGCATTAAGGCATCAATAATTGCTAAACAAGGTATTTTATAACTTTTTCTATTTTAAAATTATATATATATTTTTTAATTTTTTATTAAATCATAATTGTGTACATTGGTGCAATGATGGGGCACAATGTGCTGACTTCATATACAATCTGAAATATTTTCATTGAACTATTTAACATAGCCTTCATGGCCTTTTAATCACTATATGAAGACATTTATATTCTACCTTTAGTAATTTTCACTTGTACCCTTGTAAGATG